>APFE030463172.1:0-31411 GCA_000404065.3 Pinus taeda | reverse complement strand
GGGTCACGGTCGGACACAATAGAAATGGGCATGCCATGCAATTTGAAGATCTGATCCATGAAAGTTTGAGCAACCAAGGTGGGTGTAAACGGGTGGGGGAGAGCACAGAAATGAGAATACTTCAACAATCGGTCCACAACCACCATGATGACTGCCTTGTTCCCTGACTTTGGAAGACCTGTAATAAAATCCATAGAAACTTCGGTCCAAATGGATGCCGGAATGGGCAATGGTTGTAAGGTGCCTGGTGTGTTGACTGTTTCCCCTTTGTGGCGTTGACAGACCTCGCATTCAGTTACGAATGTAAGGATGTCCTTTTTCATGCCTGCCCAGAAAAATGATCTTCTGGTGCGAGCATACGTCTTCTGAAAGCCCGAATTTCCTGCAATGGGAGATGAGTGCATCTCTGCCAAAATGCAACTTTTGAAGGTGGATGTTGGTGATATTACGACTCTGTCCTTGTAGCGAAGAATATCATCCTGCCACGAGTAGCCTTTGGTGGAATTTGGATCGGCCTGTAATTGAGAAATGAGTTGGGAGAGCTCGGGGTGTGAAAGCCATTCTCTGCGAGCTTCTTCAATCCATTCTGGAATGGGGAGGGAAATAGTTAGCAGGGTACTTTCCTCCTCAAATTGGCGAGATAATGCATCTGCTACACTATTGTATTTCCCTTTCTTGTAAATGATCTCATAATCATATCCCAACATTTTGGCTAGCCATTTATTTTGTTGTGGGGAGGATAGGCGTTGCTCCAAAAAATATTTAAGACTGTGATGTTCTGTGTGGATTTGGAAATGTCGCCCCAATAAATAAGGTCGCCAGGTGTCGACTGCATGTAAGATGGCCATCATTTCCTTCTCGTATGGAGATTGGCCCTGATTCTTCCCACTGAGTTGCTGGCTTGTGAAGGCCAACGGTTTCCCTTCCTGCATTAAAACTACCCCAATACCTGTTCCTGACGCATCACATTCAATGACGAAAGATTTGGTGAAGTCAGGGAGTGCTAAAACTGGAGTGGAACACATGGCATTTTTTAGAGCTGTAAAGGCCTGTTGTGCTCCCTCATTCCAGAAGAAAGAATTTTTCTTTAGGAGTTGGATGAGGGGCTTCGCTATGCGACCATAGTTGCGGACAAATTTACGATAATAGCATGTGAGACCCAAAAATCCGCGTAAGCTCTTCAAGGTCTTAGGTTGAGGCCATTCCTGCATTGCTTGGATCTTTTTGGGGTCCACCTTGACACCTTCACACCCCACAATGTGGCCCAAATACTCTACTTTTTCCATGCCAAACGAACACTTGGACATCTTGACAAATAATTTATGCTTGCGGAGCAGTTGCAAGAGTAGACCTACATGCTGAAGATGTGCGGCCCAAGTGCAACTATAGATGAGGATGTCATCGAAGAAGACAAGGACAAATTTCCTGAGATATGGTTTGAGAATGTGGTTCATAAGGCTCTGAAAAGTAGAGGGGCATTACAAAGACCAAATGGCATGACCAGGAATTCATAGTGGCCTTCATGAGTTCTGAAAGCAGTCTTGGGGATGTCGACTTCCTTCATGCGAATTTGGTGGTAGCCTGAGCGAAGATCCAGCTTCGTGAAAAATTGGGCCCCATTGAGTTCATCCAGCAAATCATCAACCACCGGGATGGGAAATTTATCTTTGACTGTCAGCTTATTGAGGGCCCTGAAGTCAGGACACATCCGCCACTCCCCATCTTTTTTGAGCAGCATGACCACTGGGGATGAATAAGGACTGATGCTGGGACGAATGACCCCTGCTTCCAAAAGTTCCTTGATGATTTTTTCTATTTCGTTCTTTTGGGTGAACGGATATCTGTATGGGCACACATTTGGGGGTTGGGCTCCTGGAACCAAGGTGATGCTATGATCATGTTCCCCTCGCGAGGGTGGAAGCCCTTGAGGCTTGTCAAAGACCGGCAAATGGTTATTTAAAATCTGTTGCATCTCAGGATGAAGTGGCAACGGCTTAGTTTCGACTACCTGGATGGCATTAAATTGAGCTACAACTCCATGATTTCCCTTTTTTAACAATTTTTCCATCCTATGCGAGCTTATGATAGAGGGGGCTCCCGCCTGGAGTCCTTGAAGGGTATGTGTGTGGTTTTTCTGCTCAAAACTCATATACAACTCCTGGAAATCCATTGTGATTCGCCCAAGAGTGTGGAGCCAGTCAGCGCCGAGGACAATGTCACAACCCCCCATGTGTATGGCAAACATGTGGGTTTTCAATTGATAATCCCCCATTTGAAGTTTGACATTTTCACAACAGCCTTCACATCTCATTGTGCCTCCATCTGCAATTTGAACTTGGAAGTTAGAAACTGCTCGTACAAAGCAATGCATTGTTTCTGTGACTTTTTGATGGATGAAATTATGTGTACTTCCACTATCAATCAAAACTACTACTGGGCGATGTTTAATAAACCCTCTGTTTTGAGCGTTTGAGGGGAAGAAATCCCTGCCAAGGCATGCAACGAAATAACTGGTTCGTCAGAGACATTGTCCTGTTGGTTATCGTCCTCTAGCGGCTCATGTTCCTCAAGTGGAGGATCTTCCTCTGTTGAGTTGTAGTGAGTGGCATCTATTTGAAATAATTTGGGCTCCTTACATTTATGACTTGGGGAGTATTTTTCATCATAGTAGTAGCATAGTCCTTGCTTCCTTCTTTCGGCCATTTCCGTAGGGGACACCTTTTGGACCTTAAGTGTTTGAGTCGTGTTCTACGTCTATGGGGGACGACCTTTAGCAGGGAAATTTGGGCGACTGTATTGGGCTGCTAATGCACGTTCCACCTTACAAGCTCCCTGGCAAGCCTGCGTCCACGTGGGAGGGTGGTGAAGTAGAACTTGAGCTCTGATGGCTTCTTTAAGACCACTGATAAAACATTCCGTGTAGAACTCATCTGTGAGACCCTTAGTGCGGAAAGTTAATCTTTCAAAAGCATTAATATATTCCTCTACTGTACCAGTCTGTCGGAGCTTAGTGAGACGACCCAGATAAGAGTCTTCTTGTTCAAAGCGATCTCGAAGAGCTTTGGTAAATTGGGTCCAAGTCCTAAAATATCCATTGCAATGCTGATGCCATTCCCACCATTTCCATCGTTCATTGTCGAAGTACATGCTCCCCAACATAAGCTTAGTTGCATCATCTAGGATATGATTCAATTTGAAATACTGGTCCATTTGTGCTAGCCATGCGGATGCGTGAGAACCGTCAAATTTATGCATATCCAACTTAGGAGGTCGCTGACTCGGTGGTGGATGGGTGTGCCAGACATGAGGAGAGTGGCTAGATTCACCGTAAATTCCTTCATGGCCATTATACCCCTCCTCGTGGGCTTGCTCCTTGCCATTTGACATAAAATCCTCCTTGCCTTTTCTCTGCAATTTCTGTAGTTGGATACTTACTCCGTTAAGCTCTCTGTTCATTCTATCTAGATCTAGTCTGCTAAGCTGAGTTTGGATTTTGTTCACAGTTTCTTCCAGTTTGTCCATCCTTTCATTGGCCATCGCTTGAGCTCTAGTTGCTACCATACACCGACCTGATGAAAAATTCGGATCGCCAAAATTTTTTTCCCAATTAATTGAATGGTACCACCATTCTCAGCTCGTCGTCCTAATTTTAATGGGCTATATCACCAATAAGCGTCCCAGAAGATCTCAGACTTTTTTTTTTTTTTTTACTCCTAACGGAGTTTCACTCCTTCTTGATCAATACTGCAGTCGCCAAATCCTCAAAATGTCAATGCGGCCAAAAGTCCTGCGACAATTATACCCTGGTATAGGAACCCTTCACAACGCTTCTAGTCTGCTAGATTTGAGAGATCTGAATGGCGGCTCGAGTAGCGCTGGACGGCTGAACTGACTGCTTCTACAGATCTGATGAATCTAATAGATCGAAACTGGCTGATTGGTACCGATGTCTGCTGTTGCTGCACTCCTTTTCACAAGCGGATCTGGAAGAGATGATGATTAAAAAAGGAACTAGGGTCTTGAGGACTGTCAGGTGCTACAGATCGCAATATACATAAGGGTCTGGCAGTAGTACTTGGCCCAATGTTTCAGGGCTCTAACTAAGGAGGGTCGACCGTACCCTTAGCCGTACCACCCGACTACCCTATCGTACGGGCAAGTAATCTCTCCGAGTGCTATTCTCGGTGTACTATAGCCGCAAGACGGTCGCTAGTTTATCTATGGCGAGGTTTTCAGGGAGCCTATGGGGCTTTCAATATACCCAGAGGGTACGTGGAAGACAGGCCGTGCGCAGTTCTGTCTAATGCGCTACTACTCGAAGGGGTACCCACAGGGGTTACAAGGGAGTCCAACAGATGTGACTACCTCTTGTATTTCCTGCGTGCATGCCTCCCCAAATCCGCAAATTTATGCGCTCAATGACAGATCCTGTGGTTTAAAGACATCGGAACACGTCTCGAGCCAAAAAAAAAAATTGCTACTAAATGGAGATCCCACCGGCCCTGGAAAGTGCTCTAATACCACTTGTTATGCTCTTAAACTACAAATGATACCCAAATACAGAATATGCGAAGAAAAGAGATCCAGAACACAGAATATGCGAAGAAAAGATACCCAGAACACAGAATAGCAATGATTTTATTATTCAGAGAGTAATGTTCACTTGCCTCTTCGAGGGGGCAACCTCCAATAGAGCAGAGCTCGATTACAAAATAAGACACGATACTCCTCGCAGGGAGTTTCTATCCTTTATATATGACTCATACATGCAATACCACGGGCCAATACCACGGTATTACTAATACCATCTATCTAATACTACGGCCCATTTGCAACTAACTGTGGTTCCGTTATTAATTGCGGATTAACCACTTACAATTATTAATATGGGCCTTATTGACTCTTGACTATGACGTGGTCCCATTACATAGATAAGGGGGTTAGGGTGGGACCCTAACAGAGATGGACTCCCCTATGATGATTTTTATTCTTCTTCTTCTTCTTTAGATCTAGAATTTTCAGCTGATGATCAAAGGACTATATATGATGAAATGGATATTTAGTTGATATGGCTTAGATGGAGGTCATGTGATTTGACCCGAAGTCTAGCAGCATTTGAATAATTGATCTCCTCTACCATTGATTATTGATTATTCTTATTATATGAGATAAGATGATATGTAATGATGAGGTTGTTACATGCCTTGTTATATTGATACATGTTATTTGAGATGAGATTTATGATGTTGATAAAAATTCCTCCCTAGCTAAGAGGGAGTGTTAATTTTAGGCAGCTAGGGAGAAATTCCCTAGCTGACAATTTGAGTACGCTTAAAGTAATTAAATAAGAGTATAATTATCCTTGGTCCTCAATTTGACATCAAATAGGAGGGAAAATTATTATTTTCAAACTCCAAATTTATTTATGTTGGCCTAATTACAAAAGGCATTCGATTCGTGAAGCTCTATATATATTACCATTTGGTTGATCTATAAGAAGTACCATGGTATGGTTTAGATGGCTTATGCTCCTTTGGGGTTTTGATGGATTCTTATTCTCTTCCACAAGTCTTGCGTCTCCCTTATAGCACATGACTCACATATCAATGATCTCAATCTATCATAATGACAATTGTCATGGTTTATGTCTCTTACTCTATGACATGACTCACTCTATTCACACATATTGATCTCATCACTTGTATAAAGAGTAGTCTCAGCATAAAGGTTTATATATGTGGTTACCATGTACAATAGTCTCGAAACTGCAAGATATGTTATGTCTCTATTGAAAATAACAACAAAAAGTTTTAAAAATAACATCCAGAAAAATCCTAATTTAATTTATCATTGAATTAAATTGGGAATTAAATTGAAATTCTACATTCATAGCAACTTGTAACAATTAACTAAGTTAAGTTGACTTAGTTGGCTAGTAAATTCAAGATGGAAGTCCATCTACAGTCATGTAGAGTGATCCCTAGATTTTAGAGGCCCAAGTTGAGTTCTTAATGAGTTGTAATTATTTAATCCAGTTTAACTGAATTAAATTCAGTTAAACTAGTTCTAACTATTGGAGGAATTAGTGAGTGGTCAACTAAATTAAATTGGATTTAATTCACATGCAGAGATCAATCAAATAACGGATAATTCACTTAAAAATATCTCATGCATGTCATTTCAGAGGAAGACCAAGTTGAGATTAGAGTTCAGGGACATTGTACTATCAGTTGTATAATTTTCCGAGTTGTACTGATGGTGCATGCAATCTATAGAAGGCCTATGATGGATTATGTAGCCGTGGTGAGGGATTTTCCTAATTAAATATGGGCTAATTCTCTCAAGAATTGTGCAAGGAAGTAGGGGCTTGGTATGCATCATATTTGGATAAGTGTTGGCTTGAGCTAGTATGTGAAGCAGAGAGATAGATTGTACTTGTGCAGGAATTGTTCAGGTTGAACAAGCATTGTATTTTCTTCTCAGATCTTCTGATTAATGCAATATAGATAGTTGGGGTTTTGAGAAGTTGCTTTCCTTAGAAAAATATTGTGTTATGTGGGATGAAATTCGTTGTTTTCTTCTTAGTGTTTTCATCGATCAATTTTTGTTTCCACTCATGAGTAGAGTAGATTCTTGTCTTATGTTTTAGGGTATCACATAAGCTATTGAATCTACAAGTAAAAATATACTTGGCATTGGAGTTGAATATATTATAGAAGAGGAGAATTTGAGTTTGTTGTGTAGGTGAAATCAAATTTGTAGGTTCATACTTCAAAGTTAGTAGTATGTCATTCTACGACGGTTTGAGATTTGAGTATGCCGTGGAGGGAAACTTGAATTACATAGATTGGAAGGAAAGGATGGAGGCAGTGCTAGAAGACAATAGGCTGAAGGAATTCATAGATCATGATATTCCAAAGCCTCCAACATATGATGCTAAAGATATGGCTGAATGGATAAAGTGTGTGGAAAAAGCGAGAAGGATTATCCTAGAAGGAGTTCGAGATCATATTGCCTCAGATCTCCACGGTAAGGAAAATCCATTTCAAATGTGGAAGGAATTGAAAGACTTGTTTCAAAATAGTAGTGAACATTGGAAGCTAAAATTTAAGGACAAAATTAGAAAGATCAAGATGGAGAAGGGCGACTCTATTCCGAAGTACTTGACCAAGTTCCCTCAATGTTTAGATGAGCTTAGAAGTGTCAGGATTAATGTTTTTGAAGATGATTTGGTGAGCCTAGAACTTATAGGACTTCCTAAGAGATGGCATGGTTACTAGGACTCAATTAATGAGAGGGAGAAGCTGCTAGAGTGGGAGCGGTTGTGGTCTTACTTGGTAAAACAAGAGTTTCGACGAAACACTAGAGATGTGTCCTCATCCAAAGAAGCGGAAGAGGATTTTTCATTAGTCAGAAAAGAAAATAAATCTAAGGGAAATAAGTCCCAAGGCGAGGAGTTGGGAAAGAAGAAAGACTTGTTGAACATCAAGTGTTTTCACTATCATGAGTATGGGCACTATCCCATGAATTTCCCAAAGAATAAAGCAAGCAAGAAGGAGCCGGTAGTAGCAACAAAAGGTGAATCTCTAGCTTCACAATTCAAACTTGATTTCACTCTCAATGCTTGCATGGCCAAAATTTTAATGGGAACCATGTGGTATCTCGACAAGGGTGCCTCATTCCATATGATGGGGAATAGAGAACTCTTTAGTGACTTGGAGGAGAAATACCTCAAGAAGAACATAGAGTTTGGAGATGATGGGAGGTATATCATGATCGACATTGGTACAGTTACCTTTTAGAGGGACTTTGTCTCCCATCTCAGAATCACAGATGTGATGTATGTTCTAGGGCTAAAGAAGAATATTGTTTCCGTCACTTTACTGGAAGACCATGGCTATGGTGTGATTTTTAGCAAATAAAAGGTTTTACTTAGACACATCGCCATGGGACAAGTGAAATAGATCAATGTGAAAGTCAAGAACTTGTATGCACTTGAGGTGTAGGATGAATACAAAGCCTTGTGGAAGAAGGCAAAGGTTAGAGACTTGGTGGTTGAGAGGGAGCATAAATTTCCTCTCAACATGCAACCTCAAAAAATTGTGGAGCAAATACAATTAGAGAAGAAGAGAGGAGACTGAGTGGAGACATCCACTCAAGCAGAGACCTCTAGTAGGGAAAATTTCAAGCCAAGTGGGAAGAGGGAGCACATGCAACCATACCTCCAAGTGAGTGGTGGGGAGATGTGAAGTAATATTCCCAAGAGTGCCAAAATTTGGGCAGGGTCCATTAAGATGTTTTGTCTCGTGGATCATTACCTTACTATAGAAGCCCATAATACATAGTAGCAGGATGGATCAATGGTGGTTGATGTAGTCATATGTTAGAGTGACAGAGGCAAAGACTAGAAGCAACCAGATACTGGGGAGCACAAAATAGAGTTGGTAGCAGTGAAAAGTCAACAACAATGAAATTTTTTTAGTAGAAAGTGTAGTAGCTAGTAGAATTCAAAGACTATGGTGATAGATGCATCATACTGATTGAGTTTGGATGCTTTTTCAGCTTCAAAAGTTGCAGCAACAACAACAATAGAGAGAAGTGTTGCATGCAAAAAATTACAAAGGTACAGGATCGGGATAGAGTTGAATTCCTTTCTTGTTGAGAGGGAATGTTGAAAATAACAAGAAATGTTAAAAATAACATCAAGAAAAATCCTACTTTAATTTGTCCTTGAATTGAATTGGGAATTAAATCGAAATTCTATTCCCATAGCAACTTGTACCAGTTAACTAAGTTAAGTTGACTTAGTTGGCTAGTAAATTTGAGTCGGGAGTCTATCTAGAGTTATGTAAAGTGATCCCTAAATTTTAGGGGCCCAGGTTGAGCTCTTATTGAGTTGTAATTATTTAATTTAGTTAAACTAGTTGTAATTGTTGGAGGAACTAGTGAGTGGTCAAGTGAATTAAATTGGATTTAATTCACATGTAGTGATCAATCATATAACTAATAATTCACTTAAAAATAACTCATGCATGTTAGTTCAAAGGAATACTTAATAGAGATTAGAGTTCAGGGATAGTGTACTATCAGTTGTATAATTTTCTAAGTTGTACATATGGTGCATGCACTCAGTAGAAGGCTTATGATAGGTTGCGTAGTTGTGGTGAGGGATTTTCCTAATTAAATATGGGTTAATTCTCTTAGGAATTGTGCAAGGAAGTAGGGGCCTGGCAGGCAGCAGATTTCGCTGAGTGTTGGCTTGAGGTGGTTTGTGAAGCAAAGAGATAGATTATAGTTGTGCAGGAATTGTTCGGGTTGAACAAGCATTGTATTTTATTCTTAGATATTCTAGTTAATGCAATATAGAGAGTCATGGTTTTGAACAATTTCTTTCCCCAGAAAAATATTGTGCTATGTGCAATTGAAATTCTTCCTTTTCTTCTTAGTGTTTTCATAGATCAATTTTTGTTTCCACTGATGAGTAGAGTAGATCCTTGTCTTATGTTTTAGCATATCACATAAGTTGTTGAATCTACAAGTAAAAATCTATAGTCTTTGCATTATGTCTATACATTAAGTTTCAACATTGTTGCATATCATCTCTTTTCTACGTATTATATATGGTTAACACATTTATATATATGGTCTCGGTTCTACACATCATATATGGTCTCGACTTTGCAATTATGGTATTGAATTAATTTAATATGTATGTCTTTGCTCAGTAGTTTATGAATGGTATTGACTTGGCTGTTTAGAATCAATTTGCAGGGTCCCTTTACATCACATTTTATTGACATCCTCTAAATCCTATATGGCATCATTGCAATGGTAATGGATTCGAATGATCTCTCCCTTTATGTCATATAATATCACTCACTATAATAGAAATGAAATCACAAAATATCTTACCAATGGCTATGCATTTACATTACGATATGTATGGTTGGTTTCCTCCATCGATATGAACAGTCCTCTACGATGTCCTTTGCATTGGTCAGTATGGACTAGGTCACCCAGGAGACAGTTGGTAAGTATGGCCTAGGTGGACCAAGCAGTAGTTGATTAGTATTTCTAAGGTGGCCCAAAAAAAAATTAGTATGGCCCAAGTGGCCTAGGAAAAAATTAGTATGGCCTAGGTGGGCTAGGCAAAAATTGGTCAGTATGGCCTAGGTGGCCCAAAAAATAGTTAGTAAGGCCCAGGTGGCCCATGTAGTAGTTGGTCAGTATGGCCCAAGTGGCTCACGTGATAGTTAGTGTGGCCTAGGTGGCATAGGCAGTAGTTCGTCAGTATGGCCCAAGTAATAGTTAGTATGACCTAGGTGGCCCAAGCAATAGTTGGTCAATATGGCCCAGGTGGCCCAGGTAGAAATGGTTAGTATGTCTTAGGTAGCCTAGGTAGCAATTAGTCAGTATAGCATAGGTGGCCTAGTGACTGTGGTTTGCATGCCCTAGTTGAAATATATTACTATGTATGTAATTTATATCTTAGTTGAACATTGATGAATATCTAATAGAAGAAGAATAATTTAATTCCAGGTTTTCCCCCTTGTGGGGTTTTTTCCTAGTCTCCAACCAAATCCTAGTGTTTGTATCTGTACATTCTTTTCTTTCATTGTTCCTTTTTGTTTTGTTGCATTACTAATGTTATTTTTCTTTTGACATAATTGCTAATGAAGTTATAAAAAGTATAAAATGCAATTATCAACAACAAATAAAAAAGTATCCCTAATAAAATTAACACCACCCGTGATGAAAGAGACCATATAAATATAAGTGGTATAGGTACAAGGAACATTGGGAATGGGGTATGGGAAAAAACCTATAAGCAATGGAATTTTAGAAAATTTAGTACCGATACTCTAATAGGTCGAATGGTTATTTACAACAAATGGCACAATAGTTCCTGTAGTGGTATTCTCAGCCGGTAGAACACAATATTCTAATTGATTAATCATGAGAATATTTCCTTCACGAGGAAAGTGAAACAAATGAAACAATGAAGACACAATAATGGTCATAGCATAGAACCAATTATGACCAAGGAGAAGACTATAATCCAAGGGAGCATAAATGACTTCAACATCAATCATCACTTTTTTCCCCTAGCTTGATGGAAAATGAAGAAAGCACACCCTGAGGCATGAAGGTATGTCTATCAAAGGTCTGAAGAGTTATACTTGACTTGAAACATTCTATAGAACTAAGAGATTTCTATTATGACATGACCATAATAGAAGTAGAATACCCTTCATCCACAAGAGTGCGGTGTACATTGCAATTGAAGATGCACGTCAAGATCTAAAAAGTGACCTAATGGAAGAGTCTAAAGTGAGGGGAATCAAATTCAAATCTAATTAAAGTAAACTCTGAGGGATCTAGCCATCCAATAGCAGTAAAAAAGGCTTTGCAATACATAAGACAACTCTACAAAACCTATATAGCAAACATGACACAATGTGCTTGGGCTAAATCTTCCACAATACTATAGTGTTGGGTAGCCACCACATTTGGATTGTGTGTTGAATTTCAAAAATAACCATTAGGTTGGTCAAACTTTGTATTTAAAGGATTATCTAATGTAAGAGGTCCATTGGGCATAGTGGGGATGATCGGGTCCTTATGGGCAAAACTTGTCTCACTAGTGTTATAGGATTTGGATCTCATAGAAAAGTTAATTATCTCATTACACATAAGAATAGGTGCATGACCTTCGAGAAAAGCATGTTTCCCTCCATTTCCCCTGAGTGGAGGTGGAGGAGCTTATGCAACCTCTGTTATTGTGATTTGGAAGGGAATGGATGAATTAATACAACTAGTTGTTGAGTGGCTATTGATTGTGTAATCAAAAAATGAATTTAATCCATATGTGGACACTCATGAGTTAAATGATCCCCTTGGAAAATCTAGCAAGGGAATTTGACTTTATGACATTTCTCGGTTTCCCCCCCAACTTGGTTGGGTTGGTTTTGTTGGGTCTCTTGAGTAGATTTAAAGTTATTCTTTTGCTTGTTCCTTTTCTTTTTCCAGCTAGGACATTGAGGATTCATAGTTGTTGTGGACTATATCATACGAACCTCAACATTTTTCTTAGAAGATGGTGCTTGTTGAGAAATATGAATAATTTTTGGGGCTTTATATGTGACAATAAATTTCTCTAATTAAGCATTTAACTGGCTCATAGCATCAAAAGGAATGGAACTTATCGCACCATCAAAATGTAGTACTAGGTTAGGTCATGGTGGATTAGACAAAAGTCGAGGAGCATTAATAATGAAATCATATAAAGTGTTTGATTGAGAGTAAATTAGATCAAGGCATTGAGAATGTAGAATGGACTACTCCTTAGTAGCCTCACCTGGAATGGTGAGATCCTTAGTTATGGGTGGAAGCAAGGATCAAGTAAAACAATATTAAATAAATTAATAAGGAAGCTTGTGTTGGAAATGTTTTTCATTGATGGTAAAAGATGGGAAAGGTGTTGAGAGATGGTGGAAAAATATAAAATGATTTCAAGATGAGTAGTGCCTGGATGGAAAAGATGCAGTGAATTTGAAGGAATTTCCAGTATGGAATAACACCTCAAAATCAAATGGAACCTACTTATATGGAAATAGATCTGAGAGAGATTTCTAGTGGTATATGGAAGTTGATAAGTTCCCTCGTAGATCAGAAGATATGGTTAGTCAAATTATAGATCACCCAAATTTCAAAGGAGGCAGAGTTAAATTTAGTTGACGACCTTTAGGACAAGATAATTTGGCGGTGTTACAAAACTTGGCAGTGAAGTTGGTAACGATGTCACTATTAAAAAACAAGCATGTATAGTGGCGGAATGGGTGCCACATGTCCCCACCAATGCATTGGTTGAAGAGTGCAAGGGCGAGTGATTTCAAGTGTTAATGTACTGGGAGGGTGCAGAATGGGTGCTTTTCCTAGACTACTGATCGCAAGATCGACAATAGAGGATGATTGCATTCCCCCGTCTCTAAACCATAAACACTTGAGGGGGGGTCGACATACCACCAGCCAATTTTGAGTAACCATGAGCATGACTATGATTGCGACATGTGATCATGAAAGAGGAACTACAATCCAACTGCTTTCTATCTATAGGTGATAAGGCACCAAGATGGGTCAAAGGAAGGATAGGTAGACAACACAGAGACACATGGCATGATATGCAACATGGAAAATAACAGATGATGGGGTTTAGTGTGCACATGAAAAATTGACATAGCATATGACATGAGCATGACATACATGTTGTTAGTTTTTGTAGCATCAGATGTGTTCTAGTCACAAAACTTAGTAGAGAGTTTAGAATACATGAGATCTCCATAACCCAAAAATCGTTTATGGAAATTCCACTTAGAAATGGCTTGATTAGATTATTATCCCATTTTAATTATTTCCTAAGTCTAAACTTAGGGAAAGGGGTTAATTAATTAGAGTTAATTAAGTCAGGGTGAGAATAGTCTAGAAACTCACACAGATTGACGTAGAGATAATCTCAACCATTGATTAAGTTTTAATTATGGTTGTTGAAGTCTCAAATATAGATTATAAGGAGGAGGCGATGGATAGATGAAGAACATATTTTGTAGATACTCAGTGATTATATAGTTCAAGAGATCGAGTAGCAAGTCTCATAGGGTCAGAGACAATGATCTAGAGGAGGACTTCAAAACCCGGAAGTGGCATGAGTGAGTGACTAAAGTATTCCATGACGCAACTATTCCAAATTAGAAGCAAGGGTCACACGGATTTTTTTGACGTCATAGATTAGGGTCATGCAAGTTTTCCTAGAACAAATGCATAGATTCTGTGGTATTTCCTAGCACAACCACGCAGATCATTAGAAGTAGATTCGTCTTGTGTAGAGGTTGATGACCATATTTAAGAGGCCATGGGTTTCCTTGTGGAGGGAGAGAATTATTCTTTCTAAGTATTTTCTGTCAAATATTTCTATTTGGAAAACAAATTTGGCTTCCAAATATTGTACTTAGAATTCACTACTACATAATGAAATAAACCCTCAATTGTTGCATCAATTTTCCCAAGTTGGGTTTTTCTGGGGAATTTTGTACAAAAATAACTGTGTTAATTTTGTGTGTGTGTGCGTTAGCATTTCTGAGTTCCTATTTTTCTTCCACATTATTTAATTTTGGTGAAGAAATGGAGTTTGATTAATTTTATATTAATTTGAAAATTAATAAACCGCTAATAAGTTAGGAGAATAAATTCCAATTGTTTCATTTCAACGAATTTTCACATGGTGTTAGAGCATATTTGACATATGGAAGGCTTAGAAGCGAAGAAGATAAATTTGTGGTTCATAGGGAGCCACATGACGAATTTTTTGGACAGTCGCGTGAGTTTTCTCAAAATAGACACGGGAATTTTGCGATAGCTTTCTGTACAGACACGCATATCGTGCAAGTTTAGACAGAACATATACGTGAGTACAAAAAAGACGTGAGTATAGTAGAGCTAGGAGAAACAACAACATAGATTTTCGTAGAGAAAATTCTTGTCTAGACACATATGGTTTTGCAATAGAAGAATCAATGCCGAGTAGAAGATAAATTGTACACACAAAGGGAGATTTCTCTTAGAGGGTTTCTAAACAAGATATCCAATTTTTCTAGTTGCAAATTAAAAATGGAAACTAGTAGATCTGTGCATTCAAAGAGGGACTATGAGTAGTAGAGCAGTAGCTAAGCAAAGAAAGAGGGAGTTTCCAGATCAGATCTAGA
This sequence comes from Pinus taeda, assembly GCA_000404065.3. Taxonomy (NCBI): domain Eukaryota; kingdom Viridiplantae; phylum Streptophyta; class Pinopsida; order Pinales; family Pinaceae; genus Pinus; species Pinus taeda. The sequence continues at coordinate 16,652 of APFE030463172.1, read as the reverse complement.
TATGGTCACAACAGGGCTTAGAGACTAGCATAGGTTGGATGGAGCTTCCATGTATGTCATCTAGAAGGCTAGGATGTCCTTCCTTCTAGATGAATATGGGGTAAAATCCTACGTAGATAATGTGATGGCAGTTCCTTAGGATGCAGATCAACTCAAAGAATATATGAAGGACATGGCAAGGGTGAAGCGATTGATATTGGATGGAGTCCAAGATCATATAGTCTCATATGTGGAAGACAAAGGTACAACCAGAAAAAGGTATGTCAGAGTTCTTCTGAGAAGTGAAATATATTACTGGAAGAAACGATCAGATGCATTAAGATGCAGAAGGGACAAGGCATAGATCCATTACTTACCAAGATTCAGAAGGTTCAATATCTGATTGCAGTTGTTGGGGCAATGCCTCAACCATTAGAGCTAGTGTAGTTGGTAGTAAATGATGTCTCACAGGATTAGAAAGTCTTCATCCAAAGTATATTGGGAAAATACATGGTACCTAGATGAGACAGGATGTTGATTGATTTATAGCAGAGGAAATGAGGCAAGCTTTTCTTAAGAGCTCCATCAATGGCAGTAGTAGCACTAGATCAAAGAGTGTCAAGGAAGAGGAGAATGTGGCCCTTGCATTGAAGGATCCTAGTCAAGGGCAGGCGGAAGATAGTAAGAAGAATAAGGACATGTCAAAGATGAAGTGCTTCAGGCATGGCAAGTTTGTCCACTACTGTAAATAGTGTCATCTGAGGAAGAAGGAAAAATAGGAGAAGTAGGACCAGTAGGCTTGTTGTCTAGGCTGGAGGAGGAGTTCGTGATGTTTGTATATATGCCTCTAGGAGTGAGGTAGGGTGATTTGGCTTTTTAGCCCCAAATAGCTACAAGAGATGAGCATGCTCCTTAAGGAGTCCACCTCATGGATCATTACCTGGCTACATGGGCCCATAGTATTCTATAGTAGGATGGATTGGTGGCAGTTGATGTAGCTAGTACTAGAGTCATAGTTGCAGACTAGTAATAATCAGATGTTGAGGAGCACATTGCAGTGTTGACAACAAAGTAGGTGGCTCAGTGCAAAGTTAGAAGGATCACATATTCTTTAGTTATAATGCATATGCTAGTAGTAATCAAAACTTAGGAGACAAATGCATCATACTGAACATAGATGGTTTAGTATTTTGGATGCTTCTCAGTTGCAGTAGTTGCAATTACAACAAAAACATATGAGAGGGAGTTGCAGTACATATACAGAGTTGGAAGCAATATAGCAGTGTTAGCAGTAGCACAAATGTAGCGTTAGATTTGTGTAGTGGTTGGTGGGTAGCAGAAGCTAGACATCAATAGTGTGACAAGATATTATACAAAGACAAAGTGTTGTGGTGGGGTGTGAAACATTAGAAAACATTCCTTGCTAAGAGGGAGTGTTAGCTTTTTTAGTATCGCATGTGTTCTAGTCACAAAACTTGGTGGAGCAGCTAGAATAGATGAGATCTCCATAACCTAGAAATCATTTCTAGAAATTTCATATAGAAATGGCTTAATTAGATTATTATCCCATTCTAATTTTTTCTAAGTCTAAAGTTAGGGAAATGGGTTAATTAATCAAAATTAATTAAGGGTGAGAATAGTCTAGAAATTCGCATGGATTGACTTAAAGATAATCTCAACCATTGATTAAGTTTTAATAATGGTTGTTGAAGTCTCAATGGGAGATTATAAGAAGGAGTCGACGAGTAGATGGAGAATAGATTTTGAAGATACTCATTGTTCTGGATAGTTTGAGAGATCGAGTATCAAGACTTAGAGGGAGATAGTGATCTGAAGGAAGAATTTGAAATCTGGAAAAGGTAGAAGTGTGTGACTGAAGTATTCCATGATGCAACTTTTTCAGATCATTCGCAAGGATTGCATGGACTTTTCTGACATCATAGATTAGGACCACACTAGTTTTCCAAAAATAGACACGTGGATCACGTAGGACTTCCCAGTACAACTATGCAGATCACCAGAAGCAGATTCATCCTACGCAGATTTTTGATGACCAGATTTCAAAGCTCTTGGGTTTCCTTGTGGAGGGAGGGAATTATTCTCTCTAAGCATTTCCTATCAGTTCTTTCTAGATTGTTAGACTGCACCAATACAAGATTGTAAACGGATTTTCTTATTATTAAAAAGAAGATAGAGATGACAGCAGCAGGTGGTTTTTACCCACATTGGGTTTCCACCTTATATATTGGTGTTCATGTGTGTTTCTTATGTGTGATGCTTTATTCTTCTTTTACTGCACTATCTAATAAATCTCTGATATACTGGTTTAAGCTCAATACATGATAAATTGTCTAAATCAAAAGTTCTCTACATATACGATGGTTTCTTTAAGTAAAGTCACGTGTACACGCTAGTTCACTTCACTGAAGTAGCATATATAAATCTATTTGGGAAAAAAAATTATAGATTTGTTAATACTGATTCACACCCCCCCTAGTATTATTTCCAACAATTGGTATCAGAGCAGGTGTTGGGTAGCGGATCCCCCCATAGCATGTTTTTGGGGCTTGTTAGCTCTGCTACATGTTGTTGATATTCAAGGAGTAGAAGTTGGCTTGGTTCTTGGTTTTGCTCAGAGGAGGCCTCTGCCGGTCATTCTCACCTTCTCCGTTCCCTCTTGCACTCTCCTTCCATCTCCATATCATATGCCCTTTTGATTAAAAACAAACATATGAAACTCCAAATTTCTTAAGCCCCGGGCATTAAAACCCCAAAATCCATATAACTGTGCACTTTCACAAAACCCCTAATTCATCATTTCCCTATCACATCAAACGAAACCCACACGGTCAAATCCCTACCATCGGATCATCCCCTCTACAATCAGACAGTGTTCGCTCCCCCCACACCAGCAAACCTAATGTACGTTAACTCGCGATCAAAGTGGTTTTCACCCATCCCCGTCACCACGCATTGTGTGTTGAATGGGATTGCACACCCTCATACCTTTACCGCTCGTTGGACAAAAGCAGTGTGATCAATACCGCTTACTGCCAAAACCATCCTCCCCACCCAATAAAATTCACGCATCTTCGACCCCCAATGACCGTTGGAACTTCCCACACGAGATCCAATGGCCTTTGGCCACTCCGCTCCTGTTTCCTCCTGATACCTCCCACCAAGAGATCTCCGCCATGCATTCATTTGATCCAATGACTGGTATCTTTTCCCTATCCTTCTCATGTGTCTGCCATGTAGTCTTCTCATCCTGGAACTGTCTTATGCACCCGAAGGACGAAGGTGGCTAGTTACTTGTACTCGACGCAGTAGCTCCTCAACAATCGCATTCAACCAGAAGTATGGCTTAGAGAGAAAAGGACCAGCCTTGAGCAGAACAATGCATTTAACAGTTATGGAACTTCTTCCATATGACACTCCACCTGCCCAAGAAGGACAGTAGAACACTTGAGAGGATCAAATCCGTTCACTGAAGCAGGCAGACTGCACCAGAGACTCCATCAGACAATTAAAGTGGTTGGTGGTCAGTTATGACCCCTCCATACTTAGAATGTCCGAGTGCCTTTGTAATTCAAACTCTATATATACCTAGAAATCAGATGTAATCAGGGTTGATGGTTGTTTTTTTGATGTGAGGTTCAACTTCTGGAGACTGTAACTGCTTTGATACTTGCAGCGTCTCATCTTCATTTTCAGCTAATACAATATTCTTTTGTTGTTAATTGCTCACTTTTCACTTCTATTCTGTTCTAGGTTGTGCCTGTTATGCAGTTTTCATGAACTCTTGATATTTAGCATTAGAGGAGCTGTCATCCTACCTCTATGTTAAAATCTTGTATGTATCAATGAATGTGTTATTCAGGTTTCTATTTACCTAGTGACAGGGAGCTATCATCCTGTCTGTGCATTAGGAAATAGATTTGTAGACCTCTTTACTGGTTGCAGTCGGCAATCACATGGTCTTGTGCATCTGCTAGTGTGGTCAGTATTCTCCAGATTTACCTAATCCCCAAACTATGAGTAATTGCTGGTCTAAAGCCTTGTAGTCTGGGGGTGTTCATGCATGTCTAGATTTAAGCATAGTAGAAGTGGTTATCTAGCTTGAACAAGCATCATTCCTTCCATTCATAAATTTCCAACATTTAGTTGAGTTTGTAATGTTCTCGAGCATCTCCGAGCGACAACCTAGGAGAGTTTCTTGGGGTGATAACATTAATTGGCACCGTTGTCGGGGAGAGGAGATTTGTAATCATCTATCTGGTGACTCTACTGGAGAACCAAGCTAGTGGCGACTCCACATTTTAGTTCTAGCTCAGTTTGTGAGACATACCCAGAGAAATCCTCAAAAATTACCAGCTTACCCGATGCCTGACCCTGAGAAGATTGTTAGGTAGAAGAAAGCATCACAGAAAGGAGCATCAGGATCAAGTAAGCCTAAGAAATCTTATATATCTCTGCAAGAGAAGGTTATAACTGAGAATGTACATTTTGAAGATATAGAGCCTAACATTGTTAGTGAAGAAATACCCTCAGAGATTCATAAATCTCCTTGTTCTTTCAGTTCCCCTTTGGATCTCAGTCCAAAGAAAGTCTCCCATACAGTCCATCATATTCCCTTGTCTCTGTCATCCATTTCATTGTTCCCCACCATTCAATCTGCCAGTATCCTTCCACCTACCCCAGTCATGGCAGGTTAGTAAGCACCCACAAAGATGGAAAGAATCATAGCTTCTAGATATACACCCTTATTCTTGCCTATCCCTTTGAATGGCGTGCCTGTAGGAGAATACCATAAGTATATGCCTAAGTTCACTGGTACAGAGGGAGTAACAGCTGAAGAACACCTTGAGTCTTTTTATAGTTATGCTGATAACCTGGGTATCAGTGAAGATGATGTGTGGATGAGAGTTTTTTCTAGAGCCTCGATGGAGAGGCCAGACAATGGTTCAGAGAATTAACCCCTAGGTCTATAGCAGACATTGAGGCCTTAGATGAATTGTTCCTAAAGCATTAGGTGGATAAGAAAGATCTACTCTATTATCATATTAAATTTGGGAACTTACAGAGGGAAAATGGTGAACTGCTGTCTGATTTCAATAAGAGATTCAACTGCATGTACAGTAGAATATCAGCTAAAGTGAAACCTAGCCCTACTTCTGCTATGCTTACTTATGCCAATGCCTTCGATTCTCGTTTCTGTTTACTACTCAGGGAGAGAAGATGTGCTTCTTTGGCGGATATGCAAGATGTAGCCCTGGAAGTAGAATCAAAGATCCTGCCTACAGAAAGGCTCAAAGGTAATGCTAAAAGAAGAAGACAAACAGATGAGCTCTCATCATCCTCAGATCTTAATATTGATAAAATGGCCAGGATGATAGAGTCATTGGCCTCTGAGGTTTCCAAATTAAAGGTTGAGCAACATTTTGGGAAAACAGGAGCTCCTAGTAATTTTTTTCTTCCAAATCCAAATCCATATAGAGGGGCAAAGGAGCAGTTGCAGATTTTGCAAAGAAACAAAGATGCCAATGAAGACCAAAGGGTGAAAACCCCTTTTCATAATATAGTAATGGAAGAAGAGCAGTATGAAGAAGAGGATGAGGTTCATGGTAGGGAAGACCAGGGTTGTGCCCCTTTCTTAACCAGATCTGTCTATGAGAATTCATTATCCAAAGGCCCTACTCATGATTTTCTTGTCCCTGCAGAACAACAAGCTTATGGGCAGGAGCAACCAGCAGCAGATCCCACCATCCTCAGAGTCCTAGCCATAGAGGTAAGAGGCCTTGAAGGCCCCCCTTCTTCTTTTAGTTTTCAATCAGAAAGTCAAGAGTCAAAAATACGCATGCCTTTGATTGGACCAGCGAGGAAATAATCCTTCAAGAAATCTATCCTTGAAGAGCCTGAACCTAAACCCAACCTAGCTTCCCATGACTATGCAAATCTGCAAATTGGCCAACCTACTGTTATCCCCGGCCCAGTGGTCAAAGAGGGTGAAGTCAATTCCCCGTCATCTTACATTCCTCTGCTTGTTCAAGGAACAGTCGCTCATAGTTGTCCCCTAGGCATTGAGCTAGCCATAATTCAATGCCCAAGGCTGATATAGATAATCCCAGTCTTGATATTCCAAAGCCTGCCTAGGTGGGCTCCACACAGCTTGAAGGGGTAGTTTGCCAGGTCACAGAGGAAGAAGGTGCACAGGTTTGGGATACCTCCTTGGATAGGGCTTGTTCTAAGAAAGTTGCAAGAGTAGGTGAAGTCTTTGTGTCGCCCACACAAGAATGCATTGATTCACCATTTATATTAATTGTGCAGGCCACAAATGAAACAGTCGAGTACACAACAGCCATTGTTATTCAACAGGTGTACAAAAGCTTCTATGAAGAACATCCAAGGATGAGAGCATACAGAGAGGGGGTGAAATATAAACCATATCTACCTGATAAGGTCAAATTCCCTAAACTTTTTGAGGTAGATGATCAAATAAATCCAATTTTACAAATCTTTGGTAAACCAGCTGACAAGCATATTGACCAAGAGAAGGGGAAACAATTTTGGTGGCCCAGTAAATGGGCAGTTTTTGAAAATTTATGTTTTTTAAGGTTGTCAAGCCTTAATGTTGTAAATGTGTTCTTTATAGGTTTTAGTGTAGACTTAATGAGACTCCATTCCCAATGGAACACCAGGAAATTTTGCTAACTAGTTTTCATAGGAAAGGCATTGATCTGCAAGTTCTTGAGACCTCACAGGGAGGATCTCATCCCCAGAAGGAGCCAATGTTAGCTTTGCTACATGTTGTTGATATTCAAGGAGTAGAAGTGGGCTTGGTTCTTGGTTTTGCTCAAAGGAGGCCTCTACCGGTCATTCTCACCTTCTCCGTTCCCTCTTGCACTCTCGTTCCATCTCCATATCATATGCTCATTTGATTAAAAACAAACATATGAAACTCCACTTTTCTTAAGCCCTGAGCATTAAAACCCCGAAACCCATATAACCGCATGCTTTCGCAAAACCCATAATCCGTCGTTTCCCTGTCACATCAAACAAAACCCGCACGGTCAAATCCCTACCATCTGATCATCCCCTCTATGATCAGATGACATTCACTCCCCTCCACGCCCACAAACCAAATAAATGTTAACTCGCAATCAAAGTGGTTTCGCCTGTCCCCGCCGCCACGTGTCACACGTTGAATGGGATCGCCCGCCCTCGTACCTTTACCACCCATTGGCCAAAAGCAGTGCGATCAATACCGCTTACTACCAAAACCGTCCTCCCCACCCGATAAACTCCACCCGTCTTCGACCCCTGATGACCATTTAATCTGCCCACCCAAGATCTAACGACCTTTAATCACTCCGCTCTTGTTTCCTCCCGATACCTCCTACTAAGAGATCTCCATTGTCCATTCATTTGATCCAACGACTGATATATTTTCCCCGTCCTGCTCATGCATCAGCCATGCAATCCTCTTGTCCTTGAACTGTCTTATGCGCCTGAAGGACGAAGGTGGCCAGTTACCTGTACTCGACGCAATAGCTCCTCAACAGCCGCATTCAACCGGAAGTATGGCTTAGAGAGAAAAGGACTAGTCTCGAGCAGAACAATGCATTTAACAGTTATGGAACTTCTTCCTTACGACACTCCAGCTACCCGATAAGGACAACAAAACACTTGAGAGGATCAGATCTATTCATTGAAGTAGGCAAACTGCACCAGAGACTCCATCAAACAGTTAAAGTGGTTGGTGGTCAGTTATGACCCCTCCATACTTAGAATGGCCAAGTGCCTTTGCAATTCAAACTGTATATATACCCAGAAATCAGATGTAATCAAGGTTGATGGTTGTTGTTTTGATGTGAGGTTCAACTTCTGGAGATTGTAACTGCTTTGATACTTGCAGAGTCTTGTTTTCATTTTCAACTAATACAATCTTCTTTTGCTGTTAATTGCTCACTTTTCACTTCTATTCTATTCTAGGCTGTGCCTGTTATGCAGTTTTCATGAACTCTTGATATTTAGCATTAGAGGAGCTGTCATCCTACCTCTGTGTTAAAATATTTTATGTATCAGTGAATGTGTTATTCAGGTTTCTGTTTACCTAGTGATAGGGAGCTATCATCCTGTCTGTGCATTAGGAAATAGATTTGCAGACCTCTTTACTGGTGGCAGCCAACCATCACATAGTCTTGTGCATCTGCTAGTGTGGTCAGTATTCTCCATATTTACCCAATCCCCAAACTATGAGTAATTGGTGGTCTAAAGCCTTGTAGTCTGGGGGTGTTCACGCATGTCTGGAGTTAAGCATAGTAGAAATGGTTATCTGGCTTGAACAAGCATCATTCCTTCCATTCATCCATTTCCAACATTTAGTTGAGTTTGTAATGTTCCCGAGCATCTCCGAGCTACAACCTAGGAGAGTTTCTTGGGGTGATAACATTTATTGGCACCGTTGCCGGATAGAGGAGATTGAAGCTCAGCTTCCCTGGGAGAATGACACAGTTCCAACTTTGATGATAGACAAATTTTGGACACATTTCTAGTTGTAATCATCTATCTGGTGACTCTACTAGAGAACCAAGCTAGTGGCGACTCCACGTTTTAGTTCTGGCTCACTTTGTGAGGCATACCTGGAGAAATCCTCAAAAATCACCAGCTGACCCAGTGCCTAACCCTGAGAAGATTGTTAAGCAGAAGAAAGCATCACAGAAAGGAGCATCGGGATCAGGTAAGCCTAAGAAATCTTATGTATCTCTGCAAGAGAAGGTTATAGCTGAGAATGTACATTTTGAAGATATAGAGCCTAACATTGTTAGTGAAGAAATACCCTCAGAGATTCATAAAGCTCCTTGTTCTTTCAGTTCCCCTTTGGATCTCAATCCAAATAAATTCTCCCATACAATCCATCATATTCCCTTGTCTTTATCATCCATTTCATTGTTCCCCACCATTCAATTTTCTAGTATCCTTCCACCTACCCCAGTCGTGGCAGGTCAGTAAGCACCCACAAAGATGGAAAGAATCATAGATGCTAGATATGGGCCCTTAGTCTTGCCTATCCCTTTGAATGCCATGTCTGCAGGAGAATACCAAAAGTATATGCCTAAGTTCACTGGTACAGAGGTGAGTAATAGCTGAATAACACCATCATGACTAGAGAATCATGAAATCAAAGGAATGTGATAGGGATTAAGAAAAGTTCCTATAATAACTTTTCTCTTCTTGAAAATGAAATAGAATGCTCAATCTATAACAACTTTGGCCATGAAGAATCTAAATGTAGGAGCAAATTTCAGCAAACATCTCAAAAGGAGAAAACCCCATTAAATCCTAAGATATGGAGAAGGAAAGAATCTCAAACATAAATATGTGGTATAGCCTCGTATGTAGAAGGACAAGAAAATCACTGGTACATTGACATTGGATGCTCAAAACACATGACAGGTGACAAAGAATTCTTTTACTTTTGTGAACAACATGGAATAAAAAGGCAATTCTCCACCGCAAGGACTCCTCAGAAAAATTGATTGGTAGAAAGAATGAACAGAACTATTCAGCAAATGGCTTGAGCTATGATAGATGAATCTGGAACTCTTGCAACCTTCTGGGGTGAAGTTGCATTCACCGCCATAACTATTCTCAACCAAGCAAATGTTCAGGTAAATAGCACTCAAACTCCACATGAACTTTGGTATGGTAAGACTCCTACTATAAAATACTTTAAAGTTTTTGGAAGCAAATGTTATATCAAAAGGACTAATGAAAAACTTGGTAAGTTTGAGCCCAGAGTAGATGAAGGTATTCTTCTTGGTTACTCTTCCTGAATTAAAGGATATAAATGTTATAATAAAAGACTTGGGAAAATTGTTGAAAGTATTGATGTTGTAGTTGATGAAGCATGCAAAAATCCAAAACAGATAAAAATAGAAGATTATAACAATGAAGAAGAGGAGGATTATTTTCCCACATCAAATCACAATGATTCTGAAGAAGAAACCAATGAAACACCAAAAGAAGAGATAACAGTAGAAGAAAAGACTCTATTCAGGTATGTTCAGAAAAATCATCTAGAAACTCAAATTTTAGGGGAAAAATAGGCTTGTGTACAGACAAGAATAAATATTATAGAAACCTCAAGCTATCTAGCATTACTATCCTCCGCCAAACCTCAAAATGTAAATGAAGCATGCAAAGATGAATGTTGGGTCAAGGCCATGAATGAAGAACTTGAGCAAATTGAAAAGAATAATACTTGGGAATTAGTTCCTAGACCCCATGATAAAAATATTATAGGAACTAAATGGATATTCAAAAATAAGCTGAATGAAAATGGAGAAGTAACTTTTGCACTTGTTGCTAGACTTGAAGCCATAAGGATGTTTGTTGCTCTTTCTAGCTTTCAGAAATTCAAAGTATACCAAATGGATGTAAAATTTGCTTTCCTTAATGGAGATTTAGAAGAAGAATTTTATATTGAACAACTAGAAGGATTCATTCTTGGAAATGATGCAAAACTTGTATGCAGACTCAAAAAGGCTCTCTATGGTCTGAAACAGGTTCCAAGGGCATGGTATTACCACCTTGACAAATATCTACACCAACAGGGTTTTTCAAAAGGGTCAGCAGATAGCAAAAATTGCTAATTATTGTTGTTTATGTTGATGATATCATTTTTGGTAGCAATGAAGAATCCATGAGTCAGAATTTTGATTCAGTAATGTAACAAGAATTTGAAATGTCCTTGCTTGGTGAACTTACCTATTTTATTGGTCTACAAGTTCAACAAAATAAAGATGGTATTTTTTTTGTCACAAACCAAATATCTCAAACAGATCTTGAAAAGGTATGGCATGGAAGATTCTAAACCTGTATGTACCCCAATGGTAATAGGATGTAGTCTCAGCTAAAATGATGAATCAGTAGCAGTACATCAACCAACTTATAGATCCATGATTGGCAATCTGCTTTATCTAATAGGTATCCGACCTGACATCATGCATGCAGTAGGAATAGTTGGAATATTCCAAGCAAATCCAAAGGAATCACACCTTCAGGTAGTCAAAAGAATTTTCAAATATGTTCAAGGAACACAGAACTTTCGTTTGTGGTATCCTAGAGATACAGATCTTACTCTTCATGCATATACATATGCAAATTGGGCAGGAAGTGTGATGATAGAAAAAGCACTAGTGGTGGTGCATTCTATATGGGTTCTAGGTTAGTGTCTTGGTTCAACAAGAAAAAAAGTTCAATTGCGTTATCTACAGCTAAAGCAAAATATGTGGTTGCTGCATCTTGTTGCATACAACTACTTTGGATGATGCAAACCTTGCAAGACATTTAGATCACATGTACTCCACCCATCTCCATTCTATGTGATAATACAAGTGCCATCAATATTTCAAAGAATCCAGTCATGCACTCCAATACCAAGCACATACCCATCAAACACCATTTTCTACATGAACAAGTGCTTGAACAAAAGGTCAAATTGGACTATATTCCCTGTGAAGAACAGGTTGCTAATATATTCACTAAACCACTGCCCAGAGAGACATTTGAATATGTTAGACAAAAGCTGGGATTAGTTGTTGCATCATCCTGCTATTAAATCCAAATTTTCAGAGAAAGGTTATTATACGCATGTTTCAGGAAGTATAGTCGCGTACACATGTGGGTTTCTATGGGTCAAGGAGCGTATATGTTTTTCAAACAAGAAAAATAGTGGGGCAGGCTCTAATATGGGTGCTTGACTGATATTGATGATTAATGTCCATTGATATGCTCTATTCATTAATTTTATCTGACTGACAAAGATGCCTTGATCATTGACCTGTTAACAATGCATAGGTAGCACAGGTTCAGGGGGAGCATTAGCCTTCAAATACATTTTGCATTGTTGGCATTATGGTTGTTGAGTCCACCTATGGCTTCAGATATTTATACCATTTATTGCTCAAGTCATGTAAAAGTCTAGGGTGTGATATGTCTTCTCATACATTTGAATGAGACCTCTTAGACAAATGATGTAATTTGTATCCTCGCTTTCCATGGGATGGTTGATGTAACATTTCTTGTTTTTGTCATGTATAAACACTTGGTATATCCCACTTGGTTGGGTGGATGAGTCAAATTTGGTATATTCCCACTTGGTTGGGTGATGGATGTATGTATGAGTCATTGGTAATAAGAAGGTCATCCTCACATAGTTGAGTTATAGAGTCATGTTATTCCTTTAGAAAATACTTTTGTAGACTTTCCTTGTGCTTAGGGGGAGCATGGACAGTTTTAGTGCATCTTAGCATGTAGAAAAGGGGAGCTCAATCAGAGAATTCAACATGTACTCAGGGGGGAACATGAACAACATCATGTATGTCAAAGGGAGAAAATATCTCGGTCCAACCTTTGCCCTTGATGTCAAAGGGGGAGAGTGACTTGGTGTTGTTGTTGCCATCAAGTCCAAACGAGGAGATTGTTGGCATTATGATACAAGTGTTGTCCTTGATGGCAACTCACTCAAATGAAATATGGTGAAGAATTACAATTTAGACTACAAAAAATGAAGAAAGAGAGGTATACACAGGTTCACCTTGACCAAGCTACGTATACACATAAGTTTACTGAACAAAAGGAGCGTATACGTACAGAAGCACCTTCACAGAAGGAAAAGCATGTATATCTTGGGAAAACAAAGTTTTTGGTCCAAGGTATTTGACCCAAGGTAATTGGTCTGAGGTATTTGGTCTAAGGTATTGGCCTAAGTAGTTTTGGTCCATGGTATTGAGAAAGGCCTAAACTATATAAAGAGGAGAAGATCATTAGGCCAAGTGGTGCAAGGATCTTAATATCTTATGAAGTGATGAATCATATATGTAGGTTAATGAGCTTTTGATGGTTTTCTTGATCTGATCTATGGATGCACCTATAAGGCTAATTATGGTTGATGGACCGGGATCATAAAGGCTTAAGAAGTATTATCATTATGTGTTTTGATCTTGAATAGTCTAGATCTGAATACTGATGCATGTTTTCTTTTGTAAATGTGATGATCTAGGTATGGCTGAAGTCTGGAATAGTTGTAATGTTTAAGTTATCATTTACAGATCTGTACACAGGTTCGCCTTAGTAAAAGAGCATATACATGTTGGTTCAACATATCAAAGTATCTTATACATCATAAATTTGAATTTGCAGATCTATAAGCAGGTTCCCTTTGGTAAAAGTGCGTATACATGCTGGTTTTGAACATGGAAGTAGCGTATACCTTATGAAGTCTGATGTTGAAAGTTTCATTTGTTTCTGTTTGCTGTTGTTGAGTTCTGGGTTCTGCTTTGTGTTCTGGTGACTGTATTCTGATGACGGTGTTCTAACTGATCATATTGATTATGATTTGTTTCAATGATGACAGGTTGTCAAGTGATTGATTGATTTAGTTGTGTTTGATTTAGAAAGTGATGATTAGGTTTCAGTGATTGGTTGATGCAGATGAATTTGATGGTAGTATTGCAGTTATGATGTTGTTGATGGGTCTAGTATGAAAATTGGATGAAACATGGCCTTTAGATTGTGGTGTTGAATTCCAAGAGTATCCAGTCTAAAAATTCATGAAACGTGGTCCCTGGTGGAAGTGTGGAGCTTTCTGTAGGCTGGCACCTACGTACTAGTAAACAATTGGCTAGTACAAGAGCTAGGGGGTTGTAGCTCCCTTCCAGTGGTAGCTGGAGAATGATAGAAGGTTGTAGCCTTTTGTTGGTGGGTGCCTACGTACTAGTATGATTCTACACCCATACAAGATTGTAAACAAATTTTCTTATTATTAAAAAGAAGACAGAGATGACAGCAACAGGTGGTTTTTACCCACATTGGGTTTCCACCTTATGTCTTGGCGTTCATGTGTGTTGCTTAGGTGTGATGCTTTATTAAGCTTTTACTACACTATCTAATAAATTTCTGATATACTGGTTTAAGCTCAATACATGATAAATTGTCTAAATAAAAAGTTCTCTGCATATATGCTGGTTTCTTTAAGTAGAGTTGCGTGTACACGCTAGTTCACTTCACTGAAGTAGCATATATAAATCTGTTTGCGAAATAAAATTATAGATCTGTTAATACTAATTCATCCCCCTCTCAGTATTATTTCCAACACATAGTGGAATCATGCCATGAGCATGCTTGCTACGCATATTATTGATGCAGTGATGGCTAAGGAGTAGACTAAGTCTGCAAAATAAAGGGAAGAAGATGTTGTAGCCGATGAAACTCCCAGTGGTGGGCATGTAGTAAACATGTTAATCAGTATACTCACAACCCAAAAGAGTACTACCGATAAGCAGCCTCCGAGTGATGGTCTGAACTAGAAGCAGACCAACCAGTACAACCTGAGAAGCCAAGGGCCAACCACTACAGTCTATTTTATAAAGCAAATATTTAAAGAAAATTTGTTTAGGAAAATCAACACACTAGTCAACTCAGTGTAGGACACTGAAAGCAAGTCTAGGAAAGAAGTCTCCACGAAAAGTGCTTCTGAGAGAAGTAAGGATAAACCATCACTCTGAAAGACACAAACCAAGTTACATCCCCAGACACTTCATCCATTCTTCCCACTATGGACTACAACATAGTTGAAGACATGAAGAAGGTTTGTGAAAACATTTCAATGTTTGAGTTAACAAAGATCACGAACCAATGGAACATCCTCTTATGGGCACATTGGCAGACCACCATAAGTAATGTCGCCTCTTCAAAAAATGGATATAGTAATTCTTTTAATTCTCTCGAATCTGTAGTTAATGCTTTAACAATGGATACAAATAGTCTCTTTCGACCTAGCTTATTCACTTTTGAAATTTTTAATTTCAATGTACACAATTTATTGATTGATTTTGGTGCATCAGTGAACGTAATGCCATTATCTGTTGCTAAGAAAATCAACACAAAATGGGATAAAACAAATTCTTAGATTATTTAACTAGAGAGAGCTCATGTTCATGCGATTGGTGAACTCAAATATGTCATAATCCATTTATCATCCAATGGAAGGGTCCACCAAAGTATCAACATAGTGATTGTGGACATTCTGGAAGCATACAGAGTGTTGTTGAGAATAAACTAGTCTAGCAAGTTACAAGGGTGCTTTTCCATAGATTGTTCACATCTATGTCTTTCGTATAAGGGAAGAAATAATAAGATCTAGGTGGATTTAGAAAGATATATGAAACACACAATCACTCCCTTGGATGGACATGATGAACCTATGGCTTTCTCAAAACTCATTTTTGGCAATTGCTTCTTGGAAACCCAACTGGGGTGTTATATTGCACATCCAACCCCAGTCCCACCATATACACAGTTGGACCTCCTTCCTAGTCCAATTGGTGAAAATGACCTTTGTATAATTAGTAGTAGTATTAGCAATATTAGTGTAGTTCCTAGTCCCTATACATATGATATATGGACTTTGTACTTCGATGGTTCCAAAATGCAGGAGGGCTCTCGAGCTCTTGCATTTTAATAGACCCAATACAGAGAAGTCATTTGATCTCTAATCACTTGGAATTTGAGTGCACAAACAACACTGTAGAGTATGAAGCACTCATCTTCACCTTGCAAAGAGTCATTGACCTCAATGTTTCCATCCTAAAAGCGGTAGGTGACTTAGAAATTGTGGTGTGACAGGTATACGATACCATACATTGTGTGTCACCTCATCTTAGAAGTTATCAACCTGAGGTATGGCATCTGATTTCACATTTCCAAGCTTTCCATATTATTTCTATTCCAAGATGCATAACGCGACTGCAAATGCATCAACAAATTTTGTTGCTAGGTTGTCACCATTGAGGGATAGTTTTTTGTTGAAATTCTTTATAAGCCTTCCATCCTTGATAATATCACTAATTTAAGCATTTTTTATGATGACCAATATATCTTGTGCTTCATGGTGAACACTGATGTGTTCAAAGACACAATGATCGATGAGGACAAGAATGGAAAGGCATTGCAAGATGTAGCCAATGAAAGTAAAGGAACCTCATCCCCAATGGTGGGGTATCATTGGAGAAGCTGTAAGACACGTAGAATTGCTTTCAGGGACTATTATAGCTCCAAATCTCACTCTTGAGGTTTGTGATGCTGCACTCATGGCCTAGGGCAACCCATCCTTCCAGACCTGGTCCCAAATTTAAAAAAAAAACAGTGTTTTTTCCCTATACCCGACATTGCCCTGAGCTAAACGCATGTATACGCGGGTCTGTGTATACCCAACCCGCATATATGTATAAAAACACTTAAAGAAAAACAAATCTCCTTAATTTCAGGCAGAGATCACGGGTTTTACCTGTTGATTACCTGTTAGTGCCCATGGCCCAACTGTTCCCAACAAATTCCCAACTAAAAAACTACTTTGGGAGAAGTATAAAAAGGCTTCTATGGGAAGGCCAAATGGAGGAGAGAAGAGAGAGAAATATTGCTATGCTGAGATTTCCCTGACCAGATTTGAAGATCCTTATGCCTCCTGCACTTCCCCCATCCTACAAGAAACCCTTGTTTCCTTGTGTGTGTTGATGATTTCATACTACTTGAGAGATCATGGAGTAAGTCATGGAAGGAGTTTGTTAAAGGCTTGAGACTGGACGAATCCAGGAGACGGTTCCGCTTGG
>APFE030463155.1:47096-71080 GCA_000404065.3 Pinus taeda | reverse complement strand
TGAAAGAAGATAGAGACATATTGCAGCAGGTGGTTTTCACCCACATTGGGTTTCCACCTTATATCTGGTGTTCTTTGATGTGACTGTCTGATTTTCTTGTTCATGCTCATTATTTATTGTATTGGTATGCAAAAATAATTCAAAGTATAAATAAGAAAGATTTGGTAAAAGAATTAGATAATACTGATTCACCCCCCCCCCTCTCAGTATTATTGTCAACAGTTTCACCATTTGTCCTCCCAAACTTTTATGGATTGTGAAGTGAGGATCATGAAACATTTCTATTTGAGTATGAAGTCTTATGCCGAACCTATGACTATTTAGAAGACTCTCAAAAACTCAAATTGTTTCCGTCAACATTAAAAGGGGCTGCCCTAAAATGGTTTATGGGATTAGTCACTCAATCTATTAGGACTTGGAATGATATGAGGCAGGCATTTTTTGATAGATACCTGGATTATTGCATGCCTACCAATCATAAGGATGAGGTATTCAAAATAATTCAAAAAGAATATGATAATTTAGAGGATTCTCTTGAGAGATTCCAATACAACTTAAAAAGAGCAAAAATGAACAATCTAGATGAGGAAACCTTGAAAGCCCTTTTATTGAAAGCCATTAGAGATGAATGGATAAATATTTTAAACTTGACGGAGAAGGGAGAAATCTCTCAACTTCCCCTGAGTGACATAGTAGAACTATGTGTCCATCTCTCAAGGGGAAAATCTAAATTTGGAAAAGGGCCTAGAGATCCTTCTCTTATTAGAGGAAACAAATCTGGAACTAGGATAGTAAGTAGGGTGGAAATTAGCAACATGCTTGATGAGTTGAACTGATGTTCTAGGGAGCCTTAGTGAACAGCCAGAGACCCTCAAAATCCAAAACAAGTAGAAAACAGAAACTGATTCCTTAGCCATCATTTACCCAAAATGTAGAAAGCAACATGCTCTAAGAGAATGTCCTTAAGATGCAAAAGTTGTAGAATGATTTTCTCAAAAAATCATGAGACCAAGGATTGTCCTTCAATCCCAAGGCTTAAAGTTGTCTTTTAGGAGGACCCAAATTCTGTAGATTCTTTTTTCTTTGTTTCAAGAAGACCTTGGCAAGGGCAAAAAAATTAGAATTTTCAGCCCCCACCAAATTGGAATTCTTGGCAACAATCTTTGCCTCAACCTCAAAATCAGTGTCAATCTCAATCATGGGCACAAGGGGTACAAAATCCTTATGGGATATTTGCTCAATATTATCAATATCCTCTATCTTATCTGGGTTATCCTCCACCACAAAACCAAAAACAAAATACACAACTTCCAAATCAAAGCCCACAACTTTCATTGCCATTTTCACAACAACAACCTCCTCAACAAAATCAAAATCCTCAACTCTTGCTTCCATTCCAATAGATGCCAAATCAAATACCAGGCCAACCATTACCAAATCCCAACAACAAAAACCCTTAGAATTCTTACATGGAAGAATGACAACCATTTCCTACCTACATGATTGTTCCTCTAGATATTAATGATGTTCAACTTAGATCTGGTAGGATTTTAGAAGAGGAAAAACCTTCTATAGATATTCAAGAGCAAGGCGCTTCTGAGGAGGATTCTCTGGAAGTCAATAAAAGTTTTGAAGATGCATCCCTTCAAAACCCAACCATTCAAGATGAGAAACAAAAAGAGTCAACCCCCACAACTCCTATAGTTGAGCAACCTATATCTACATCCACACCTCCTTTTCCTGAGAGATTACAAATTGACAAGGGGGTGGAAAAACAAATTTTGTTGCCTATGTATGATTTCCTAGATGAATTAAAGAATGTATGTATCAAGATTCCCTTGCTAAATCCATGAGAGAGATTCCTATTCTAGCAAAAACAATAAAGGAATTTATTATCAAAAGACTACGTAGGAAATCAAGAGACACAAAAAGCATCCACTTGGTAGGGAAAATAGCATATCTTGTGATGGGAAATATTACCATGTAGAAATATGTGGATCCAGGTAGTCCCATTGTCAAGATGCATATAAATGGAATAGAAATTCCAAATACATTGATTGACTTAGTGGCTACTATAAACATTATGAGTAGACAGACTATGGAACAACTTAAACTTCCTAATCAACTTTTTAGACCTACCTTACTGCAACTTGTAGATAGATTAGTAATCAAAATAGATGGTGTACTAGAATATATTCCAGTCTCCTCAGATTCTTGGGAATATCGTGTGGATTTCATGATTTTGACTCCTAAGAATAATCTAGGAGGACACCCACTCATTTTAGGAAGACCTTGGCTAGCCACAGCTGATGCTTTTATTAGTTGTAGATCTGGTGACATGTACATTTTTTATGGTAATTCAACAAAAAAATTTACTTTGTATCCTCTAGCAAAAGCAATTACAAAAGTAGGAGACAATGAATGGGTCGATGATGAAGATGTTATACAGCCTGTCTTTACTCTCTCTAAAGTTAGTGAGGATAGTCAAATCCTAAACACATTAGAAAATTTTGAAACATCTTCAAAATATGATCACACACAATTTCAGTTAGATTCTGATATTCAATACTTGTCATCAAGGGAAATTTCTCTCTACTCTATGGAACAGTTTGGCAGTTCTGCGGTTGAACTTTTTCCAGGTAAAACGTTGAATATCAACAAAAACTTGGAAAATTTACAACGAGAAGAGCCAACCAAAATCCTACAAAAACATTCTACTACATTTTCATGGGAGTACACTGATATGAAAGGTATTGACCCAAAGAATTGCATCCATCATATCTATATTGAGGAAAACAGTAGACCAATCAGACAACCTTAGAGAAGGATGAATCCAAATCTTAGGGAGATTGTGAAAGAAGAGCTCCAAAAATTACTCAATGTGAACTTCATTTACCCAATCTCAGATAGCCAATGGGTTTCTCCCTTCGTGATAGTGCCCAAAAAGAATGGTAAATGGAGGGTGTGCATTGATTACAGGGAATCGAATAAAGCAACCTTGAAGGATCACGTTCCTTTTCCCTTTGTCGATCAAGTCTTAGATACATTAGTAGGGAAAAAGTACTTTTCATTTTTGGATGGTTTTAGTGGTTATAATAAAATTTAGGTAGCACCTGAAGATCAGGATAAAACAACATTTACTTGTCCATGGGGAACTTTTGCCTACCAAGTGCTTCATTTTGGATTATGTAATGCACTTGCAACACTCCAAAGAGTAGTACTAGGAATATTTTCTGATCTAATCCATGATTGTGTAAAGGTATATATGGATGATTTTACAGTCTATGGTAATACATTTGAAGAGGCCTTAGAAAATATAGAAAAAATCCTTATAATATGTAAAGAAACAAACCTTTCATTAAGCCATGAAAAATTCTTTATGATGTTTATTGAAGGTATTGTTTTGGGACATCATATTTGAGGAGATAAGATTAAAGTAAACAAATCCAAAGTTTAAGTCATCTCAAAGTTACCTTTCCATATTGTCAAAAAGAAGTTAGAAGTTTTCTAGGATTTACTAGATATAGAAGATTTATAGAAAACTTTACCAAAATAGCATCTCCACTCTTCAAACAACTTACAAAAGACTATGAATTCAAGTGGAGTCCTGATTGCCAATCAGCATTTGAAGCTTTGAAAAAAAGAATATCTAAACCACCTATCTTGAGAGGACCAAATTGGAAACTTCCCTTCCATATTTCTATAGATGCTTCAGATACAACTCTAGGAGCTCTATTGGGACAAAAAGACTTGGTTCCTTATGCCATTTACTGTACCAGTAAAATTTCGACTCCCACTGAGTTGAATTATACTATGACTGAAAAAGAGTTCTTAGTTGTTGTTCATGCAATTAATGAGTTTAGACATTATATAACAAGCTATGAAACTTTTATTCATACTGTTCATTCTGCAATTAGATATCTGATGAACAAACCTATTACTAATGAAAGAGTTACAACATGGCTCCTACTTTTATAGTAATTCAATATTACTATGTTAGACGGACCTGGGAAACAAGACATAGTTGTTGATTTCTTGTCTAAGATTTAGAATATCAAGGAAGATTCTCATGTAGAGGATAAGTTTCCTGATGAATACTTACTTTTAGTAACTACTAAAACTCCTTGGTTTGCAGATATGGCTAACTATTTGGTTACAGGGAAACTACCTTCACATTTATTTCTTAGTTAAAGAAGAAAGATTATTCAGGACAGTTTAAGATATTCATGGATTTCTAATGAATTGTTTAAAACAGGGCCAGAGTTTGTGATCAAAAGATGTGTCATGGAAGATGAAATGCTTGATATTCTCAAAGCATGTCATAATGAACTGTGCGATGGACACTTTTTTGACAAGAGGACAACTTATAAAATCCTTTCTTTAGGATGTTATTGGTCGTCCCTCTTTAAAGATGCAAGATGCAAAACAATATCTCAAAAGGTGTGACAGCTACCAAAGGGTAGGGAAACCTACCCCCACAAATGAGATGCCTTTACAACCTCAGGTACTCATCAAAACCTTTGAAAAATGGGCTTTATACTTTATTGGACCTATTAATCCTCCATACAAGCAGAAAAAGTATATATTGGTATGTACTGATTATGTCACTAAATGGGTAGAAGCCAAAGCGTTATTTTCTGCTATTGAAAATATAGTAGTTAATTTTCTTTATGAGGATATTTTTACTCGCTTCGGTATTCCAAGAGAAATTGTGATAGATCAGGGAAGTCAATTCACATCCCGAATGATGGAGAAGCTTATGGAAGAGTATAAAGTCAAGCATAGGAAATCCACTCCTTATCATCCACAAGCAAATGGTCAAGTGGAGTCCACAAATAAAGTAATTGAAGGAATCATTACCAAGACTGTGCATCTACATAGAAGAGATTGAGTAGAACGGCTTCCTGAAGTCTTATGGGCCTACAGAACTAGATGGAGGAATACAACAGGACACACTCCCTATGAACTTGTTTATGGGAAGGAAATCTACTCCCCGTTGATTTCGAAGTTAAAACCTTCAAGATGGTAGTTCAGTTGGGAATGGATCTATCAGAAGCTCAAAAGCATAGACTGGAGTAGTTGAATGAACTAGATGAGATTAGATAAGAAGCAGTTCAAAGAATTGATCTAGTTTAGCAGTAGGGAGCTAAGTGGCATGAAAAATACATCAAAGACAAAAGGTTTCAAGAAGGAGATTTTGCATTGCTATTTGATTCAAAGTTTAAAGATTTTCAAGGTAAATTTTAGACTCATTGGCTTGAGCCATATGGGATTGAAAACATTTTTAGAAATGGAGCGGTAAGAATCAAAACAATTGATGAGCATCAAACTCCTCTCATTGTGAATGGTCATAGATTGAAGATCTATCATAAGCCACTCTCAAAGGAGAAGTTTATCAAAATCTTTCAAGATAATTTTGTAATGCGGCTGGTCTAGAAGAATCATTCTTCTCCACCAACCTATTCTTCGTTCTTTTCATCATCATTTAAAAAATAATAATAATAATGTATTAGCCTGAAAACCAATCACAGATTGGCAGTGTTATACAGAAAATATAGGTTGAAAATCAGAAGATTCTGACACCCTATATTTTCCAAAAAAATCTCTCATTTCACTCATAGTTTGTTCCATTCCATTTCATTTCATTTCGCTCCATCTCGCAACCACAATCCATAAATAAAGTTTCTTTTAGTTTCTCTTGATATTCACCTTTCCATGTATCATCCATACAATCATTTTTCATTTCCATTCATTTCCATTCATTCGTGAAGTCATATGTTATTCACTATGTTAGTTTCCACAGTTGAATTCTGATTCTGGAGCTGATTGGTGATTCCATAGCTAATCCTCTCTTACTCTGCAGTGACAGTCAAGTGATTAGCCAAATAATAATAGAAGCAAGATGCAGGTATGGAAGAAGAAGATATTTGAAGACATCAACACCTGAAAAAGCACCTACAGAGGCAGCCAATTAAAAGTGAGCAAACCAGAAGAGGTATGATTCCAAGGTATGGAAAAAACCATTTTCAAATAGGATTTCAAACACATAATTTGTATAGTTTGTAAATCATAGCTCCATAACATGTAACGATTTGACTTGATGGCTACCTTAACTCCACCATATCCTCTTCATCAATCCTAATTGTCTCATAATACATTCCTGAGTTTAACTCATACTTAGTCGTACATCCTAATTACACCTGTTAAAAATGGCTAATCATCTAGATGTGAGTTGATTGAATACAACTCTCTTTCACTGACGTCCCACTCCGCAACCTTTTTATGAACCCACTGACGTTCCACTCTGTAGCCTTTTATGAACTCAAACTCTGTTGAGTCTCACAAATATTCATGAAAGACACTCTTCCTCCACGCTTCCACACCAAATTTTACAATCTTTAGTTCATTGTTTGTTTACATAGACATCTGCTGCATAAACCCTCTCTCATTTCATGCTTAGTATTCTTCCCATTTCTTCATCACTGGTTTTTTCCATGGACCTCTTCTATTTTTATGCTCACGTAATTGTTCTGCTCACATAAAATTGTCATTTACAAAGGTGTCTTCACAGTTAGAAGGAGGAATGGGTCTTATAATGAGAACAGAACCTGAAGGAGCTAAATTTATGGAAGGATATATGCAGCTTAAGAGCACATTAAATAATACAAGATGGTTGCAGCTCATTAAGAAGATCAAGGGGCACAATAAGGAGGTTACAAAAATGTTTGCAAGATCTTTCAGTCGAGTAGAGGTTGAAATTGGGGACATCAAATTTCCAATGATAGTCATCAATTGTAGTAGCCACAGAGCTTCCATAAGAAGGGGAGAGATGGATTAAGAATGAGGACTTTGATGAAAAGGTGTCGATGGTCATTCTTTGTAATCCAGGTATGGATGTATCAACCTTTAAACAAGAAATTCCTATTTCAGCCTTCAAAGATAAATGGACTAGTCTGTTGTTGATCATTCAGAAATTCATTACATGTGAGGGCAGGTATGGCTCCATGTTCATGTATCATATCAGATTACTAATGAATTTCTTGGAGAATGAAACTATCAACCTCTCTTATTTCTTGTTGATTAGTTTGAGAAAAATGTCTACTAGTGTGCAAATGAATATATATGATGTGGAACCTCATCTCTACCATCATGGCCTTATTAAAATCCTGGTTGAGAATCATTTGAAAGAGAGGAAAGATACATGGAAAAATTCCTAGTTAGGAATTTCTTCCAAGACCCTCCTTAAGTGCCTAAGGGGAGTTCAGCAAAGAAAAGTAGGACGAAAAGAACAACTTTAACAATTCAAGACACTCCTACTAATATGATCAAGAAAAACAGTGAAGAAGAATTTCCCTCTGAAACATTGACTGAGATTAGGAAACAAGAAAAACAGAAAGGAAAGAAGAAAATTGAAGACATTTACCAAACTCCTGAGCCTTCTTTAGAAGACGAGAAAGTTATTTCTAAGAGATTAATTCATCTTAAAGAACAGACAACTAAGGAAAAATAAAAGGAAAGGAGAAATAGAGCATAAAAAGGGAGACATAAGCTCACAAGGTTTAAGAAGAAGCTCTAGATTAAAGGGCAAATTGAAGAAAATGGAAATCAAATGAGCTCAATTCATAGACCTGGGAGGTGAAACTCAAAGTCCATAGTATTCTCCTTCTCCTCAGTTAGATTTCAAAAATAGTCCAAGGAAGACAACTCTAGAAATTGATCAAACTCAGGAGCCGATGTATGATTTCATTGAATCATTGGAACAACCGAAAATTAAAGCAAAGCAAGGAACTTCATCTAATCAGCTAGGTACAATGCAGGAAACCTTCATTCAGTCATTAAAGAAAGAAATTTATGACCTGGAAGTCCTAAACAAGCATATCCAAAAGGATAATGAAACACTAAAAGAAAAAAACAAATTGGACAAAATTATCCATGACAATACCATGCTGCAATTAGGATTATGACACAAGAAAAATAGAAAACTGAAGAAGAAGAATAGGAGGTTGAGTAGATCCCTCATCACTCTCAAGTACATATGTCTTATGATTAAGCCCAGGATGACAGTGACAACAAAAAATAATAATAAAAGGTTGGATGTCTTAGGAGAAGTTTCAGAGTAGATGAATTGAAGGGAGGATAGTTACAATTTTGGTTGCATGAGGACATGCAACATCTTCACAATGGGGGTATGTTGAGCCTTAAAAATACCTCTCTTCCAAGAATTTTCTTAAATCCTTTCTCTTCTATTTTCCCATGTCAGTGCCTCCTAAGCTATCAAAAGTTGTTACATGTTGATTTTAGGAGCGTATTTGAGTGATTTTCAAATTATATCATTGTGTGTGCTATTTGATCTAGGTTTTGTTTATCAGCTATGGAATGTAGTCACTTTCCATATCTAACTCACAATTTCCCAGCTATTTTCATTGTTTTGTAGGCTATAGGTGTTCGTAGGAGAAATGAGACACATGGGAAGCTAGGGAATTATCCACACATGGATGAGGTCCTATTTGCTTAGCCAAATTTGTAAGGAAAGGTACTGGTCAAAGAGCAGTCAACAGAGAGTTCTACATTAACTAGGACTCTATTCCTACACGTAAAAGAAGCCCAAAGTCGTTCCTAAACTCGTGGATCCATTTTTGGAACGTACAGGCCATCTCCATAGCGCAATCCAACATCCACCTCGCATAGATTTACTTCTCATGGAAACCGAGAGGCTGAATCCTCGTATTTTGGCCAATTCACGTGTCTATTGCTGAATAATTTTCTTTAAGATATAGTTATCCATTTCTATATAAATATAATTGTTTGCAATGTAGATAGTTAGGTTTTGATATTGTTGATATAGCGTCATTTTGCTGTTGTATAAAAAAGAGACATATTCCTCTATTTCATAATACAAAACTCTATTTTTCACATGGTTATTTAAGTGTGGTTTGAAGTAATAACATGTTAGTCCAAAGCTGTGCAGAGGGCCCCTACGTAGCCAAGGTTCTTCTTTTGTTTTTGTATACTTTTTCATGTATATTTTCTCTCATTCAAATAGTACAGTTCCCTTGTTTTTCTTATGATCAGAATCATACTGACCTTGTACATGTCTTTGTCGCTTGTCACATTTCTTACTAACAGTGCACTTCAGAATAGTCTTTAAGTTTGGTTATGCTCGAGCTTCTTAGTGTAGTTTTTGCATCAAGTGGTGATTTGATACTTGCTTCCTTTGCTAAAATTTAGTTTTCAATTTCAATTATTTCTGCTTTTATATAATGAGATTTGTTTACGGTTTAAGATAGTTTAGATATCAGTTCTTCATGCTATCTGATGATATCTCCAGAGCATTTATCTTAACCCAATTTCAGAACTTAATTGGTGAGCTATTGTGATTGTAGGTGAAGTAATTGATATTTGTTTCATTAGTGTGAAAGTAGATAGTTTAGACATCAATTCTTTCATGCTATATGATGATATTTCCAGAATCTTTACCTTAACCCTGTTTTAGAAGTTAATTGATGAAATATTGTGATTATAGATGAACTAATTGACTTTGTTTTCATTACTTGTGAAAATTAGATAATTTAGATGTCATTCTTTTCATGCCATATGATGATATTTCTAGAGTCTTTAGCTTAACCCCGTTTTAGAATTTAATTGATGAAATATTGTGATTATGGATGAAATTATTGACTACTTTCCACTTTCTTTACTTTTTGATTTTGAGTGCAGCAGTTTATTAGATTTCAATTCTGCAATTAGGATGGACAACAGAGATAGTAACCTCATTTCCAGTACTTCATTTTTAGCTTGATTTATGTAGCTGTATGTTTACACTCTTATTCAAGTTTTGAATTTGTAGAGAACATGTTTTAAGATCTTTTATGTTCAAAGTTTGGAAATTATCATAAGAAGCATAAACCTTGTCTTCAACTTTACATCCACACTTGATCTTTAAAAAGTATTCTTAAACCTTTTCTTTAAAAATAGATTAGAATTTCCATTGCATTAAAACACTTTAGGAGACCAACAAGAACAAAACCTCTAAGCAAGATAAAACTAGAAACAGTGAAGGTAAGAAAGGGTTTTCTAGCACATACAGTGCACTACACTTCATTTGTTTATGACTCCCAGATCAATAACTTCTGTAGCAATTTAGGACACACTAAATTGACTAAACATGATTGTGTTTGGGTTGGTAAAGTGACATGTCATGATTTTTCGCCTCATGCTAGATATGTGTCGAAGATATCAGATCATGCTTAACTTGAAGAAGTGTATATTCTATCTAGCTTTCGGGATTTTGCTCGGCCACGTTGTATGTAAGTAGGGATTGATGGCGGACATTGTGAATATCATCGTTATTGTGAATTTGGTACCCTCTCAGAATGTGAAACAATTGTGCATGGCATCGGGAGACACTGAATACTATAGGTAGTATATCAAAGCGTATGCCTAGATAAATGTGCCAATGGAAAACTTGCTAAAAAAAGGATGCAATGTTCTTTTGGGATGAATATTGTGAGCGCAGATTGAATGTCTTGGAGGAGAAATTGAGATTGAACCTATTTTGGTGTTTCTCGACTAGAAAAATGAGTTTCATGTGCATGTTGATGCCTCTTGTATTGCGCTGGTAGTATTAATCTAGGGGGGAGAGGGAGAGATTGATCATCTAATAGTTTTCACGAGCAGGAATTTATCCAAAGGTGAGAGGAATTACTCCACCATAGAGCGTGAAGCACTAGTGATGGTCTACACATTGTAGAAGTTCAGACATTTTTTTTTGGACAAACACTTCAAAATGTATACAGATCACTCCGCGCTAAAGTACCTGGTCAACAAGCCTGTGTTGGGGTGTAAGATATGTCGATGGTTGCTATTATTTCAAGAGTGTGACTTTGAGGTAATTGTGAAGCTTGGAAGGATGAATTTAGGCCCAGACCATCTATCAAGGATTGAAAGAGGTGAGGAGGCAAGTAGCTTTGAGAAAGGACGGTCGAATGTGCAACTGTTTGCAGTGTGCATTGCTGATGACCATTTTTCCAACATTATTCAGCTTTTAATGACAGGAATAGATCTGGAAGGCTACTCCACGTAACAAAATAAGGATTTAGTAGTTCATGCTACCGCTTTTTCAGTAATTACGAGTCATTTGTATAAGGTGGGGTCAAATGAGATATTGCAAACATATGTTTTGGAGTTTGAATGCACAATTATCCTAGATGAATCCCATGGGGGAGTGGGAGGAGGCCACTATGTAGGGAAAGTGACCGTACATAAGATTTTACATGTTTGGTTATGATGGTCCATGTTACACAAGGATTCTAAGGCATATTGCATGGCGGGCGATGATTACGAAAGGACGGGGAAGACTTTGCAAAGGGATGAATTTCCTTTAAATCTCCAAGTTTCATTGTAGGTATTTGAGAAATGGGCAATTGATTTTATAGGTCCCATACGACCACTAGGAAAGAAGACAAGCACATGGTATATTATTATTGTAACAAATTATTTAAGCACATGTCCGAAAGCACAACCAATGAAGGATTGTACAATTTCCACTGCTGGAAAGTTTCTCTTCAAATATGTCTTAACAAGGTTTGGATGCTCAAAGATTTTGATGAGTGATAAGGCTACACATTTTTCGAATGAAATGACAAGTGCAATTTTGGAATAATTTTAGGTATATCATCTGAAGAGAACACCCTATCACTCATAGTCGAATGACACAGTGCAGGCGTTTAATAAGATCTTGAAGCATGCATTAACCAAC
Organism: Pinus taeda; assembly: GCA_000404065.3. Lineage (NCBI taxonomy): Eukaryota > Viridiplantae > Streptophyta > Pinopsida > Pinales > Pinaceae > Pinus > Pinus taeda. The sequence continues at coordinate 59,322 of APFE030463155.1, read as the reverse complement.
GTATGGAACGTGCACAAGAATAAATGGGAGATCCACATATTGGTTGTGTTATGGGCTTATAGGATGACGTCCAAGGAGCTAATAGGAAAAACACCATTCAAGTTGGTTTATGGAATTGAAGCAGTCACGCCAATGGAGTATATTATGCCCAGTTTAAGGATTGTAACCTCGACTGAGATGGCGGACCACAACACCTCGGAGGAACAACTCGCATATATCATGGAGGTAGAAGAAGACCTTTTCCTTACACAATTTCATCAACAAGTGTAAAAGGAATGCAAGAAGGCATTGCATGATCAACATATTAAGCTGTGCATGTTCAAAGTACATGAGTTGGTGTTGTTATGTGATAGCAAGTTCACAAACTTTCTAGGAAAATTTCAAATGCACTAGTTAGGGCCGTATGTTATTAAGGAGATCACAGATGGTGGCGTAGTTAAAGTTTCGAAGATGAATGGGGAACCATTCCCTAGCAAAGTGAACAGAAGTAGGATAAAGTTTTACATACATGATGCTGCCCTTACACAATGATTATATGGTAGCAGGACAATCTTAGTAATCGAGGCAGTTGTAAGGGATTGTGGGACTATAGACTCCACTACTTGACAAGGTGAAAAACTTGGTAGGGAGGCTCTGCGATGGATGAAATGGTTGTGACAAGTGAAGCTGTGCTAGATGAGTTGTGACATGGAAGATGGTGTCATGCAGGTGGGTCCAAATGTAGTCATTGAGGTTACTATTCACGAGTTGATGGCCAAAAATTAGTTAAGAGGAGCGGGTAGGCACTATTTATGGAAAAAATATTTTAAGATCTAATGCCAAACTAACATTTATTATCATAATTTGGGGGAAACAATCAGATTTGAATTAAAAAATCCCTATAAATCTTGCATGTTGGACCACCGAAAAACACTTTTCATTCTAAGACTTGTCTCGGCAATTTCTTGTCTGTAGTTTATGAGTCGTCAATTCTGGGAGGATTTCATGGCAAGCCCGAAATTTGCTTCCTTACCTGCGTGGGATCAGAAGGTTATTCTTTAGCAAAATACTTCAACCAACCCTACTGGAGCTGTGAGTTTTGAAGCCCTTATGTTTGATACGTTGAGGTCACCAAGGCCATAACAATCACCGTAAAAGAGAAATAGCCCATCACAAAAGAGAAGTAACCAAATTTAAGAGAGAAGAAACTAGCTACAAAGGATAAGTAGAAGAAGTTGGTGCCAGTGATAATGTCACCAAGGAAGAATCTCGAGGTGCAACAAATGGAGAAAAAGGCAAACAACCGAAGAAAGTAGTGGATTTAGAAGAAGAGGAATACCAAGGTTTTGAAGAAGTAGATGTTAAAGAGATCAAGCCTATCTAAGGGATTCCTAAATATATCCCTTCACATACGGGAAGAACCAAAGTTACCAAGGACCCAGATTCCGAAAAGTTCATGGTGTTGACTCCCCTGCTACCTGCGTAGGTCGAATTTGAAGTTTCTAGGCTAGCATGCATTCCAGTATTGAAAATGGAGGAATGGGACCTCACGGACCATGAAACGTTTCCAAATTTAGTGACGCATAAATATATGACAAATATATATTATGAAGAAATGGGGGTTACACAATTGGATCCCATGAAGTGTGTCCATGATGTTGAACTAGTGGGGCTGCTAAACATGCTCTTAGTGTTGCACTATCATCGCTTAGCTATCAATATGGTGTGTGTGCGCCAGCTCCTCACACTAGTGCATGATGGGTGTCTGTGTCTTAGACAACCCATTCCAATAACTAACATGTTGAACCATAGGATAACTAGGTTGCCTCACAAAGGCATGGACCCTTCCAACGAGTTTGGAGGGAAAACGGGGGACAAAGAATTAGTTGGAAAAATGAAGAAAGAGTATGCTCTTGTGAAAATGTCACATGGATACTCCACCCTTTTAATTCAAGACCAGGTAGTACAATTTGCTGCTCAAATTCTCGTGGGAAAGATCATGAGGAAGTGCTACATGGAAAAAGTTTGACATTGGTACTGTCACTTGTAGCACAGTGCATGAAGGGTGTCCAATATAATTGGTTCAAACATATATGCCAAGACTTCCTCGTGAACTACCTAGAAGCCCAAGATGAAAGAAAGCCCTTTCATTATGCTTGGTTTTTATTTTCTCTCGTGTTAGTTTCTTGGATGTTTTCAAAGTAAAGTCAGTTTCCTCTGCAGAAGGAAGATTTACCCAAGGCCACATGGTTCACTTTGCTGTGGCTTACAAAGGATCTCACCTAAGTCAAGGAGATGAAGATTTTTAGGATCCTAATGGAGATGGACATGTGCATGGTGATTAATTAGTGGCCAAGCTTTTCCCCAACCTTGCTCGAATAATTGATGGCTTATGCAGATTTTAAGGCCAATTTCCACAATGTGTCAATCTGAGCATGGAAGGATCAAGAGCACACATGGCATCTATTGCCTTATTTGGTATCCAAGAGGGATGTGCAAGAAATTGTGGGTTATTGGTCAGTAGAGTGGAATGAACCTAAAAAACTTGATGTGGTAACAGGCAAAGGCATAGAGAGCTCTGTTGTGAGGAAGTGAAAGGATGCAGCTGAGAATGCTACACACACCTTGGCTGAGCAGAAAAACAAGGAAGCTACTAAGGTAGTTGTAGAGAAGGAACAAGTGGAGAAAGAGCGTGTTTCCAAAGAGAAGGTAGAAAAGGAATGAAATGATATAGAGGAGGGAGGAAAATCAACTTTGCATCACACTAATGTGTAAGAGATGTCAGAATATAAAGGAGGCAGTGCTGAGGAGAAAAGCACTCATTTCATCCTGAAGAGGTGTGGTCAAGAGTAGACTAGTGGACAGTGCAACAAACATAATCTAGAAAAGCAAACACATCTTGTCCAAATGGTACTGATAGAAGGTGATTTCGATGAGACCAACGATAAATTTCAAGATACGACAACGGAGGTGCTGCAACATTTTGAGTAGCAGTATATGCAGACATTGGGGAGCTTCCAAATATATTTTTATGAGTTGTAGATCTAGGCGAACATGATCTAGGTAGATGTGAAGCAAGTGAGTGGAGTGAAAGCGAGCTTGACAAAGGGAATTAGCATGGTGGCAGAACTAGAATAGACTCTGGACCTCATAGTCATTCCATTTCCAAAGGGGTCAATCCACATAGAATCGGATGAGGATCACACTATGAACAACACAATGAAGTATATGGGCCTAAATTTGACCGTGCATCCACTATAAACCCTCCATGCACTACATCAGGGGGTGTCATATGAGTTTAGGATTAGAGAATAGTGGGAACTCACCCTCATCAGTGAATTTAAGGTAAAACATGAACAATTATTTATAGAGAAAACCCAGGCACTTAAGAAAAAGGAGGAGTTGCAGACATGACATTAGAACCTAGAAACAATGATCCAGCAAGCCTACAATCTAGTACGTGAACTAAAAATGTGAGAGGATGCATAGGCCTCAGCCAAAGTGAGGAAATTGGTTGTTGCAGTACATGCATCAAAGATGGAAGTCAGTAGGGTGACTTTCAATTTCTGGATGAAAATAGCAGAGTTGCAGTTGAAGTTGCATCCAAAAACTCCACCAAAGGTCCTGGAGAAGTGTGGAGTGGAAATCAAGGCAGGAATGAATACATTGATTACTGTAGTCAATGACTACTCCTCGATGTTTGATGCAACGATGGAATTATGGACGAATCTACAAGAGGACACAAACCTGTAGAAGTTGAATAGAGATGTTTGCAAGACGCAGTGATAGTATGATGAGGTCCAAGTGATTGCACACACTTTGGCACCTGCTTAGCACCTAGCAAAGTTACAGGAGGGCATGAATTTGCTAACACAGGTGGAGGGCTTGCAGAGGAAAGAGGCCTTGCCGAAGACCAGATTGAAGTTGTGGCTAGAGGAAGCTTGTCAGCTTACTCTATCACTTCAAGAGAAGCTAAAGGTGATATAATAGATGTAGAAGACAATGTGCCTAGCATTAGAAGGGCCAAAAACAAAGAAATTGGTCGATGAGGTACAAGAGGCATTTACACAAAGCGTTGTTGAAGTTGCAGTGATTTGGGTTGAGTTGGGTGGTCTTTGTAGCAACATCATAGTGCCAACTGAGTGACTCGAGGATAAGTAAGGATATTTTGTTGGGAGCCTGTTGGGATAGGGTCCCTAGGTTCCGTTTTGGGGTTATTTAACCCAAGTTGTTTATATGTTGTTGTAAAATATGTAAAGTCTCCATGGTATGTGGATGTAGAGAATGCACATAGATAGGTTTCAAAGGGGTCTTGGCCCCTTCTTTAGATAGATAGTTAAGTCAGTTTTAAGACTCACCCATGGTCTGTAGCAAAGAATAAAGATAAAAAATCTTTTGGGCAAGTACTAAGGCGGGAAGGCTCTTCTTCCTACACTTACGGGAAGGCTCCTTCATCTGAGTGTGTAGGAGGCTCTTGTAAGTCTACAACTGAGTACGTGGACCCCTGCAATTGAGTGCACAGGGTAGAAGAGTTTGTAATTTGAATATTGAAGATCAATAAAGACTAATTTTGAAGAATTATTGTGCATTTATGTCGAATCTGTTTATGCTATGCTTTGTCGCTTAATAATATGTTTTTATGAAACAATGAATGAATGTTGCACAAAGTCACTGGATCTCTCTTATTTATGCATGATATGAGTAGTTATCTATTTTCACAAAGTTAAAAGGTATTTCCATTATGTTTGATGAATTAATTATTGATGCACGAAAGTAAATAAGTCGTCTAGTTAAGGTCCACAAAGACTGATTGTAGAACTTCACAAAGGTATAGAAGCCATTTTAACTTAGTTATAGTGATGAACCCTAGAAGAATACTGATCTATGGGAAGACAAATCAGAACTGCCAGAGCCTAAGAGTCATTTATCACATGTCCCTGGATGTAGAAACCTAGTTCTATCATCCCCCAATAATATTTCGGGTGAGACTACAGCCTGTGCTATGCAAGTTGTTCCTGAAAGGGCCAACAGTTAGGGTTTTGTTGGTTGGTTAGAACAACTCTGAACCTAGGTCAGGGTTGCTTGATCCAAAACTACCTTTTTAGACTCGAGATTATTTAAGGAAAGTAACATTTGAATTTTTCTTTATCACCTCTTTTTCAAACTCTCTAAACATGAAAAAGGAGTTGAGTTAGACCTTCGTTGGATTCATAAAAACATCAAACAATTATGAGCTCATCGATCAACATGGGATTGAACTGCTCCTTCTGAGTGTTTGTTAAACACACTTAGAGGAATCCATCTGAAGGATGAACTTACATATCAAGCAGATGTCATCCTCCTCAAACTTGTTAAAACAATAAAAACGTACTGACCAACAATGGTTGGGGAAATTGGAAAAATAGGGTTCTCCACTTGTTGAAAGCAACAAATCATTCCTAAAAATTAAACTCTTCCACTTAATCTTTGTGGTTGTTTGGTTGAGAAATATGCTTGTACTTTGGTCTGTCACACCATTTTAAATCCTCTATTTTCAGTTTTGGGTGAAAGATTCAAACTCCATTCAGTGTCGCTGATGTGTTCAGTGAATATTTTCTATAATACTCTTAAGCCTTTTTTTATCCTCTGCAATATCCCAAGTCTCAGAAAGGAGATCGACAAAGGTAACCTCAAACCACTGAGGGTTCAATAGCTAGCCCTATCAAACAAGAGATGGCTCTCTCTATGAGATCACATCCAGTAATGTCTCAAGTAGGAAAAAATATTAGGCTAGGTCTATTTCAGCTCTAAGGTTTTGAAATTCAGGGTTTTGTTGGATCAAGAGTCAAAATCAAGGAACTATGTCAGGTCTCAAGGGTTCAGTTGCAAGAAATAAACAGTAGTACAGTAGGTATGATTTTGTGATACTTTAGGGTCTTTTTGATGTAGTGTAGGGTGGAAAAGAAAAGATTAAAGATGACCATGGCAAGCATGAATTCACTTATCAGGAGAGAGGTAACATTAACATGAAATTCCTAACAAAACAAAGCTTAAATTTAAGAATTCTATTTAAAAAATCCTAGCAAAATCACTAAAAAGGATAGATATGGAAAGGAGATGAATTATCATCCATATAAGCTATTAAAAGAAGGAAAACATTATCACAAACTTATATCACAATAATTCCTAAATAATAGCTACAATTGACCTTTTATTTCTTGTAAAACGTGATAAGTACAAGCTCCAAGCCTTTCGCTCACTCATGTCCAACACCTAATACTTTGAAACCAAAAGTATTTATACAATGGTTTACAAAAAAATATCTTGAAAGAGATCTCAATATTTCTTACAAAAAATCATAAAAATGGATCACAACTACTAAAAATATCATTTGGCTAAGCTCTAGTGCTATTATGGACATTTTGGTGTAACTTACGCCTCGAATAGACACTTTTTTTAATCTTGTTGACTAATGAACCACGTTTTTGTTCCATTTTTTCTGGATTCTATTCTGAAAGTTGTTGTAAAGGATGTGTAATTCTCGCTCCTTTTGCTCCTTAAATTGTGATGAAGAGTTCTTCACTGTCCTTTGAGTGGTAGTGAAATGACTGATATGGTGCTCTGTGAATGGAGTTCGTGGTCTTCCAATTGAGAAATTACATAAAAGACATGAGAAAATCATGGCCGAGTGCATGAAAAACTTAACTGATATTGACTATCAGGAAGAAATATGAGATATTGATCTGAATTGTCTGATCTAGGCTAATGATATCTAGGTTTTTCATCTAGGCCAATTATATATCACAATCGTAATAGGGAGAGGGGCTCTAAACCATGTTCCATAGTGTTTTACTGATGGGTCAAACTTGATACTTTATCAAGCACCATTTTATAATATATCAGATCAGTCTAGGGCTTTCCACGTCACAATCACAAATGGGAGGAAGACCTTGTGGGGGAGGGACCCAAATTTGATGCAATTGCTAGTGGTTGGGACTTATCGCAATCAGGAGCTAGGACTCATATACGAGATCCAGAACTCATAGTCGTGGCTCGAGACTCACAACCAGGGCATGAGACATATCAGTGTGGGGTGTATCAGTGTGGGGCTTATTAGTGAGCGGGAGTTATTGCTGCATGAGGAGTTGATTATTGGATGCATGATGGGACTGATTGTGGGATATCATAATTGCAATTAGGAAGGGATGATGAGCGTTATTTGATTGTTTATGTAATATGCTCTGATTGTGAGTTGTGGGCTTTGATGGGATTTCAGTATAGTTTAATGGGTGTGGCTAGAGTTAAAACAAATGAAATTTCAGCTAGAGTTTCCATGTATAATAATGGAAATACGATTAAACACATATTCAAAGTGACTTTGGGTGTTATCGGGAAAACTAGTGTCCATTCAGAGCTTCTAGTCCCACTAAGACCGGTAGATATCTTAGAAACAAACAAACTAAAGTTTCTTATGTCTTCCTTTATGAGAGATTGATGAGAGAGAAACAGAGAGTACCAACCTCAGTCTTTCGCTTGGCTTCTTGCTTGTTTTTTCCCTCCTTTGATAAAGCTTTTGCCACTCCTTTCTCACTTGTCCCGCTTCCAAGAACACTTGTAGAGTCAAAGCAACATAATACCGTCAAAGCATAGAAATCTATAACCATAAACAATATAGGATCAGATATATATTAACCATACAAATGTATATACGAATACAAGATTAAAAAATATACAAGAATATGGAGGAAAACTCATATAGATTTATTGATAGAAGCAGTAGAAGAGAGGATTACAACCCATTGGTCTGACCTAGCGCCATCCTCCCAGCATGAAAACCCCCTTCACCTCATGAAAAAGCTAAATCACCTAACACTATAATGTTTCACAGAGAAACCAACAACACTTCCTTACAAAATACAAAATTCCAGCCTCTGGATCTCTAGTATGAGGGATCCATATATAGATATTTGCAAGTGGGTGAGTAAGCTTTTGGGATTTTTTTTAGTGTCATTTCTCTGATAGTTCTTGGTTCCACTTGGATATTTCATGATCTCTTACTCATCCCTAGGTGAATTTAGAGAGGCAAGTGTCAAATGAGAAGTTTCTAGACGATTCTCTAGGTTTCCACCTAGAAAATTGCCTCTACCATTGTTTTGTTCTCGCTCATTGCACTCTACATAAGGGATTTTTAGTATGCATCACACCCTCTATGTGTAACAGGTGAGATGCGTCGTACCCTCAGCATAGAGCAGTTTGTATGGTCCAATTTTGACCAGTTCTGAGCAGTTTTTCAGGGAGAAATTCTAGGAAATGATGTAATCAACTGAGCTTGTTTCTTTAGGGTACTAAAAAACACTTTTAGGGGCTTAGAAGCCCTTGGTTTATGTACATATGTTATTGGAGTTGCAGTGCCCAAATATGTCTATAATAGTTGCCCCGTAAAGCATGAGGTCGTAATTCTTCTGATGTCGGGTGAAATGCTTTATCATGAGGATCTGAGGCTTTTCAAACTAGAAGGTGACCTATAATAAGATACAATAAAATAAATTATCTTCATAATTTTTTCATGATATAGCTGAGGCGAGCATTCCCATGCTTAGATTTACAATGTACGTAGGACAGGCAACTATCTGTGTGGCACACTGATGATTCTGGTAGAGCCTTCATCCCTTAGATTGGATGATTATCTGTGCAACTATGATGTACATTTGATGTCTTTATTTTCCTGAATATATTGCAACCCAGATGGATGAAACTAGATCTGGGGTCTTCAAACTCATTCAATCTTCACCCGAAGTACAAGTCGATCCATGTGAAAAGATGTTCTGATGTCAAACATGGAAAGACATCGCCTAATAACCAGCCAATGATGTAAGTTGTTAACAAGTGCGAGAGGAATCACCGATAATGATGATGACCATCAAGGTGTTGCAGTACAATTCACGTGGTGTGAATACATGAGTCAATGTTAAACACCACGTAAAATATTTCGGTCGAAGGTCATTGACGTAAACCTGTCGTCAGATGTGAGAAACATGCCATTGAGGCATGCAAGCTTCTAAGTATTGAAAGGGTTGTTCCTAAGTCGACTTCTTGGATAATGAGCTAATGTCGACAAGAAGTGACCTGTCATAGGAGGGCCTTAATGAATCCCACATCTACGACATGGAATGGATCAAATGATTTTGCGGAGGTGAAAACGATCGGATGATACAAGGTTCAGGGTGGCGGTCATGAAAGAATGGAGCGTAAAGGTATTGCAGTGGATGAGCCATAAGCTAGGTTGGTGAATTCTTTGAGCGACTTCACTTGAACATATCGATGACATTGAAATGCATTGGTAGTGTTAACCCCAAAAATGGATGGTACGGAGGACCAATGGTGATATGACCGGTGCACCGAATAACCCAACCTAACTCAATCATGGTGATGGAGTGAAAGTGTCATGTTCAAGAGAAACTTTCTATCAATAAAGTTCTTCAGGTTTTCTTCCCAATTTTTCCCCAGTCGTTTCTGACCAGTACCTCTTTATTTTTGTCAAGCTTGTGGAGGATAACATATGCTTGTTCTATAATTTTCCCTTCAGGCAAACCTGCCACTATGTTTTAGTGAGCCTAGTGACAGTTAAACTTGCTCTTGTCTGTAATGGACAAGTTTGTCGCTATTGTTTAACGAGTTTAACGACAAAGATAACTCGGTCCTTTTCAATTTTAGAGAGTCTGAAAAGAGACAGAAAGGAAACTCTAGTAATCCTTCTTTGTAGTACAATCCCTTAAGTCTGAAAAAGTATAAAATAATATGAAATGGATGACTTTTCCGATCACTTTAACGAGCCGGAAAAGACAAGTGCTCGATCTTTTTGTGTATTGGTCCCTCAGGTCCAAAAAGATTAAAATCTAGAGGAGGGATGGCACTTCCAATCACTTTAACGAGCTGGAGAGGCCAATTGCTAGACAATATTTTTATATTTTATGAGTCTAAAAAGAGCTTAAAAGGGACTCGTCTTTGAGGAATCTGTGATATTTTCAAGTAAAAGCTGGTTCAAGGCAAGCTTTGGAACTTTTCAATCATAGTAGTGTAAAGAAGATGGCTACTAGAATCACTCTTCGCAGCTGTTCCTCAAAAGGGTAAACAATCAAGTGGAGGTGGAGGATCGGGTAAAAAGTGGAGGTGATGGTAAGAACATGACCAAGGCTCAAAATTTGATAGTAATGTGATCACAAAGGTTATTTACCGAAAGTGGTTTCATTTTTTAATGAAATTGAACTCTGGGGGAACATATGCTCATAACTAGGTTTATTTTTTAATGAGCTTGAACTTTGCGGAAACATTTCTCGTGATAATAGTCAAAGATGTTCAATTCACCATTAACACTATGTTCTTTTGATGGTCGTACTACCTATTCAATTGCTCCATCAAACTGATTAGAAATGTACATACATGCTTGAGAAATGAGTTAAAAAAAACCAGTAGCTTACTTGAATTACATGAGTAGTAACATAAAAGTGGTTTTTACATCTCATTTTACCATTTCATTCAAATTTGGGATTGTTGGTGCTCTGGAGGTGTTTTCCCCCTCGATTTTCATCAGCTAATTCTGAGAGATTCTGTGGACAATATTTGGTGCCATCTATACCAGTAGGAGCTAACCCTGAGCTCTTCAATTGCATTCTTTCCTTTTTTGATTCTGAGCATGTTTTCTTGCTTTTCTGAGCCTTTGGTGTCTAAACATTTCGTTCTCTCCCCATCACACCTAGTACACATCAAAAGGTGTGATGCATACTAAGCTAGCCATTGGCCAATCAATATGCATCCCACTCAGTACATAGCTAGGGTGCGATGGGCACAAGGAGGAAAGTTTATGCACTGATTTTTGATGGAAATTTTGCTTATTTTTCCCAAATCAGGATCCTAATTCTTCTCTTATTTGTTTTTCAGAGATTCAAGAGAGCAAGATGGTCATAAGATGGTATGAGCGCAAGCATGAAGAGGATGATATAATTTCCTTACATGATCTGGGTATGGTAACTACATTGCGGAATTCTGGCTTTTTCAAGTTCTTCCACATATCTAGCATGAGGCAACAAATCAACTTGTTGCAATATCTTCTCAATGCCTGGGATCCTATCAACCAAGTGTTCCAGATTAGAGGTAAATCCATTCCTTTGACTGTTGAGGATGTCTACTTTTTGACCGGTTTATCAAGGCGTGGTGCCCCTATCTCACTATCAGGTTCCACCTGTGGGGGTGAGTCCATGAGGAATTACATTCACCAATACTATAGAGATGGATCTCAGCTAAACAGGGAGGACAAGATCAGTATTAGAGACATCATTGACCAGTTCTTGAGGACTATCTTATTCACCTTTGCTATATTAGCTGGTAGCGCGGCTCTTCACTTGGCCAACAGGGCCTATATGTTGTATGCCTTGGAATGCTTTGAACCAAAGGTATTCAACTGGTGTGATGTAGTACTTCCAGTGATAAAAGAATAACTTACCAAGGTGAAGAACAAAAGATCCAAGAACTTTGGTTATGGTTCTATTCTAAACGCTTTCGCCTTGGAGAAGATCCCACTGATGTAGCCATAGTACATTTCACTTGGGTTGCCAGCACCGACAGAGCCACAGATGCAGAGATGGGTTGACCTTATGGCTAGACAGGTTGGTCAATCACATATTTCATTCTTTGATGCCTTCTTCGAGTGGTTCAATCATCAACAGATGGTTTATGCTGAGTATCCATATGCCAGGATGGATTTCCACGGTGACCCAGATTTGGTGTTGCCAGCTGGTGAGAAATGGGGTGTCATAGGTAAAAATCTCAGACCATATCTCTGTTTATTTCTTTTATAATGTTCTTGTGTCTTCTAAATGTTATCAAGACTAACCAAACCCATGTATTCGTGTAGATATTGGACCAGTGTGACCAAAAGTGCACCCAAGGGTAGCAGCTGCCATTCCAGCAAGAGAGGTTGTAGGGAGGGTTGTAATTCATGATCTGGATGTAGCCAAGACCCTTGCAGTATTACAGGATCAGATCAAGGGCCTCACCCTTGGTATTCTAGATGTTAGGAATGATGAGTTACCTTTGAGATTACAACACCATACCACTGGTGTGCCGATTCGATGGACTAGGCTCCTATATATGATCGCACAGGTGGTGAATTGCTATCACCAGCACCATTAGTCTAGGGTGCTTTCCTACATTTTTGATTTTTTGGGTCGTGTGACCAGTTTTGTCCTAGACATAGAACATTTTGTAAAAA
>APFE030463155.1:0-46905 GCA_000404065.3 Pinus taeda | reverse complement strand
AGTTATATGATCTTGATGCAAATGTTGATGGAATGCTTTTCTTTTATAAATGTTGCAAATGTCTATCTAAAACATAATTTGCTAATGAATCAGTTAATGTGTTTAAGTTTCTGGAAATGTGTTGATATTGAATAGGATCAAAATGCCTATCAAAAATCTTGACCCTTAGGAACATATGATAGATAGCTGGATTCTGAATGGAATAGATGCCAGTAAGTTGTAGGATGATGAGTTGTGAGTCTAGCCTGACAACAAGTTGGAATATGCCATGTGCGATGGCATCAGAGAGAAGTTCTATCAACGAGCTATACTCAATGATGTTGTTCATTGACTGACCAATACATACTCCTCCGACACTCACTAACTCACCGCTTGGATCAAAAATGGCCTAGAATGCAGAAGATAGGTTCCGTGTACTATGACTAGCTCTGTCGGCATATCCATCAAATGATTCCAATAGGTTTGACATCTGCAACAAATGAAAAAGTGGATTACCTAACCAAAACGATCACTCTTGACAAAAACAAAAATTTAACAAAAGCATATAAAGAGATTACTATACTTAGTCAAGCATAGTAGTGCCTAAGATACAACCCATTTCAGGGTTGTGTTAGTGGAATCCCATCATAATATACTAGCTTGTAGGCTCCTTTTTCTCATACTCTCTTAAAAATGTAAGGACCCATCCACAATGATTTGAACTTTCCTTCTCCCAATCTATCGAATTCCTGATCATAATGTAAGACCAGGTCACCTTCTGAGAAGACACAGTGTTTGACATTCTTGTCAAATTGTGCCTTGACTCATTTCTTATGAGCTTTTTTAGCCAAGGCGGCATCACGGTGGGTTTCATCCAATTGGGTTAATTCCAGGAAACAAGCCTCTCCCTCTAAAGCTCTCGGGAGAACTAGTAAGACCGCTTCGCACTGAACCAGTAAGACCGCTTCCAGGCCATACACCAGCTGAAAGGGTGTAAATTTGGTTGCATTTCTTACTGATGTCTGGTATGCCCACAAGGCCGAGTATAGGATTAGGTGCCAACTCTATTTATGGACTCCAATCATCCTTTGCAGCATGCACTTCAATACTTTGTTGATCACCTCAACCTGTCTGTTAGCTTGTGGATAATATGGAGTAGAACTATCGTGGGACAGTCCTAATTTGGCAGCCAATTCAACCATCATGTGATTGCAGAAATGCGATCCATGATCTGTGACTATAGCTTGTGGAATACCGAATCTAGAGACTACATGATTGAAAAATAAAAGAGCAACCGTTTCACCATTGTTGTTTAATGTAGGCATCGCCTTGACCCATTTTGTAAAATAGTCAATTGCAAATATGATATACCCATGCCCCCCAACCGAGGTGGGGTTACATGTCATGAAATATATGCCCCATTTGGCGAATGGCCCAACAACAACTACCAGATGCAAAGGTGTGGGTTGTATTCTATTTTTCCAGTCAAAGATCTCACAAGCATGGCAACTTCAGACTACAATTATGTAATCTTTGAACATTTTTTGCTAGAAGTAACCTACTCGTAAAATATTTTGTTCCATAGCATAAGAAGATTGATGCCCCCCACACGTGCTTGAATGGCAATCATTCAAGACTTTTTCAGCCTCCTCATGGGTGAGGCACCTTCACAGAACTGTATCGATACCGCGACAGTAAATTGTATCACCAACGATCATGTGCTCTTTTGCTTGGTATCATGTACGTCGTTGTTCTGAGCGAGAGGTATTAGGCCTATATATTTGGGTTTAAAGATAGATGATTATATCTCCATACTATGGATCGCTCGAAGATATCAGAAAAAAAGATTCATCCACGATTGATGCTTTTGATGTTGAATCATTGGACAATTATGGGAAGTCGGATAGTAACTCCACAAAACCCAGTGATTTCTTTGATTTGGATTTTACGAATTCCAGCTCAAACTCTTGCAAAATAGCTATCCATTTCGAATATTTTCCCCCAAGTAATTGACGCAACAGAATGTAAGTCATAGGGTTGCAATCTAACAAAATGGTAGTTTTGCGAAAGAGGATATAGTGTCAGAATCTCTGTATTGCTTAAACAGCTGCAGGAGTTATCTTTTCAACATAGGAGTACTTGCTTTCTATATCATTTAAATTCTGACTTAAATAATAAACAGGATTTTCGATTCCATTGTCTTCTTGAACTAAAACCATTGCGATGGTCATATCTGCTGCAACCAGATATAGGTTAAAGTCTTTTTGATAGTTAGGACCATACATTAATGATGTTCTTATTATGGATTCCTTTAGAGCATCAAAGGAAGCTTGTAAAACCTGATCCCAATTAAAGGGCATTTATTTTTTCAAAATATGAGTATAACATTTAGCAAGTTTGGTGTAATTCAGAATGAACCTCCTCAGAAGATTTTCTTTCCTTTGGAGTTTCTGAATCTAAAGCAACTTTGAAGGTGGAGGCATATCGATGAACACCTAAATCTTACATGGGTCAAGATGAATCCCATCCTTTGAAACCACAAAGCCAAGTAAATGACCAAAACCAACACAAAACACGCATCTGTGCAGATTGAATCGTATCTTGTATTGTCGACAACGTAGAAATATAGCTCTCAAATGTTGCAGATGACTAGTCTACTTTCGTGAATGAGCTAGAAGATCGTGAAGATATGGTTGAACGATGTTCTTGATGTCATGGAAGGCATAATTCATAGCCCTCTGAAAAGTTTTCCCTACATTATTTAAACCAAAAGGTGACTTGCAGTATGCGAATGTGCCCCATAGACATATAAATGTAGTCTTCGACTGATCCTATGGCCGGATATTAATTTGATTATACCCAGAAAATCCATCCATGAATGAAAAGATTTCACATCTGGCACATTCATCAATTATCTGGTCGATGAAGGGTGTAGGGTAGTTTTCCTTTGGACAAGCTTGATTTACATCCTTCTAATCAACGCACACTCTAATCATTCCTTGTTTTTTCATCACAGGAACAATATTCTATACCTAATCAGTTAAAGGAACTGGGTAAATGAAACCAGCATGTAAAACTTTTTCAACTTCCACCCTGATGGCAGTGGCTTTCTTTGGGTTCACCTACCAAAGCCGTTGTCTTACCGGTTTGACATCTAGATACATCTTGATTTCGTGTTCAACTATACTTGAGTCAATTCCTGGCATTTCTTCATATGACCATGCAAAGACATCTCTAAACTCGTGAAAGAGTGCATAATATATTTCCAGTTCTGAAGAAGAACAAGATTTTCCGACATGAATATTCTCTACTACATCTGGTTTGGTCAAGATATTTATGGCGACAGTTTCTTCAATATTGGAGAGATTTTGCTCAGAATCCACCATCTTTGCAATATTTGATAGAAAATAAAAAACTAATAGATGATTACGGTCACCGGAACAATCTTCATGGTAATCCGAAAGATGAGAACGATGGTGGTAATCTTCCCATGGTGCCTCTCCTATCATCATTCACTGAATGATTCATTCATCTATAGAATGTACATGCAACAAAGGATCTGAAGAGGTTCCATATTCCTTAGACCTATCTATCCAAACACTCGTTGAGTGTTGATTTGGGTTTGCCGCCGAGGCCAAGAAAATTGATTGCTACAATATTTTTATTAGGCTTGGAGGCAATACGTGGCAATGATCCATGCTAACATCATGTATGGAAATATTATGAACCTTTGTAGATATAGAAGATACCATGTTGTAGGTTTCTTTCATGGCCACTTCCACCAGATCACTCGGAGGCGGTAGAGCAAAACTACCCATTAAGGTAGGGCCTTTTAGGAGGCCTACTCCGATATTTTGAAGCGATTGAGAGTTTCCATGGATCATTGGAATGCTTCCCGTAACTTGTGAACTGTTGGGGAGGAAGGTTTGTTGAACAACGATTGTAATTCCTCCTTGAAAAGGAAATGCAATCTTTCTAAAGTATGTTGACACAACTACAACCATAGCATAAATCTAGGGCCTTCCTAGTAGGATATTGTAATTGAGGTTTCCATCGATAACTTTGATGTCAATTTCTGTTGTCTTACCTCCCAGTTCAACATGCAAGTTACTTAATATCCTATACGGGGTGTGTGTTCATCCATCAAATGCTTTTAATGTCGTTGAGGATCTTGACAAGGGCAGTGAGCCTAAAGTTTTCCAACAACTCATTGACATAATGCATGTAGATGCCCCCTCATCAACAATTGTTCGATGAACAGTTTTGTTGAGGGCTTTCACTTGGATGAGGAAAGAGAGTTGAACCTGTAACTGAGGTTCATATCCTTTATGATCAAAGGCCACAAGATTGGAATCCGCTGGGTCAAACCCACCTATTGCTGATAATAGAGTCTGCTTTTGGGAGGGGCAATTTTACAGTACTTCAAGTGTCGACATAGCGGATGATGATTGGGCCAGATCCTCCACTATATTATAATTCTTTGCTACTTTGGCACGAGGATTAAATGTCGATTTTTGTACTACTCCCTTTGGTGGATTTATTGTTAGCTCAGGAATGATGGGTGGCACAAATTTAGTCAAAGTTGTTGTCGAACTACTAGGTTGATTAGTAGCCTTGTTGTTCAATAGCTATGGATTCCCGTAATCCTTATTCCTTGTCGATATCAAAGCATCATTTTGCTGTTTCAAAATGGACAACATAAGAACTTGGGATGGGGAAGCATTGTTGCAAGTGACCAGATTGGTTTCTGGGTTTGGAAACGGGTCGGTCAATACCGCTGAGGTTTTTGAACTCTTAAAGAACTTCTTTATCTTAGCTTTATGTGGACAATCTCTCATCTAATGGTCTTCATCACATATGTGACATGGTCGATTAGGTTTCTTTTGCCCATAAGGGTTTTCAGAAGATTGTTTAGGAGAAAAATCATCGTGTTTCTTCTTTTTTCTTTTCCCTTTCGTCTTGCCCCCTAGTTGCTTTAGTTATTTTCCTTTGTCCGTCGACACGACATTAACTTCCGAGGCAGGAAGTTTGTCATTTGACTTTTTACTAGAAACTACAAGGGCTTTTCCAGATGAGGCCTTCACAGTTTGTGTACTGGAGGTACCAATCACACTGTAGCCAGCATGAGAGTCCTTGTTCGATTTAGGAGGAGGAGGAATGGAAAACTGTGGTCTAGGAGCATCATGAATTTTCTCATAGAGCATGCTAGACTGAGTATTGATCAAGTTTAGATATTGCGCACAAGCAATGACTTGCTATTCAGTGACAACTCCTCCCTTGGCCACATCTTCTGTAATAGAAAGTAATAATTAATTGATAAACCATTCAGCTAATAGCTGATCAGGAACATATATCTTTACCATTCTACGACGACATTTCCACTCATGAATATGATCAGATATGTGAGTGGCTGTCGTCTGCTAAAAATTGGTAAGAAGCTCCATTCCTATTTCATACCTTATGGGTAACTGAAAATGGGTTAAAAAAGTAGCGATGAGGGTGTTGAAGTTATTGAATGAAGCTCTAGGCAATTCGATGTACCATTTTTATGTCGGACCAGTTAACGTTCACTGAAAAAGGTAAAGCCTAATCGAATCATCATTGAGAGTGTTGGACGAACACCACAAATGAAAGCTCATCACATAATTCGACGGATCTTCACGCGGATTTCCATTGAATTTAGTAATATCTGATGGAATTTTATGAGGAATAAGCAGCCACCATGGGGCATAAGCAATTGGATCATTTGTTAACAGATTCAGATATGGTAATTCTAAAGTTGCTATGAAAGGCAATTGTTGATTCAGGTTTGGCGAAGCATACCTAGGATAAGATGGGATTGCCTGAGCCGTGGGTCTTTGCATACGAGCATAATGTATTTGATGTTGATAACTTTGATAAGGTTGATGGGCATAACCATTATAATATGATTGCTGGTAACTGTTTTGAATATACAGCTATTCATTTCCTGCAAAGCTTTGTTGTTCGGATCCTCGGTAAGCTTGCTAGAATTGCGGTTATTGATATTGTATTAGCCATGGCTGCAAGACCATTTGTTGTTGTTCAATACTAGATGTTTGACCAAGATGAGGGGTTATACTACCCATTTGAGCTTGAGTCACTTTAGTTAGGGAGCAGTTAATCGGCTATTGTGATTGAGTCATGGAGACAAGAGGTTGTTGTATTACGACCTCAAAGAGTAGAGGTTGACATAAAACATGCAATGCTTGTACTTGTGACACTGTCAGAATAGTCAGTGTAGTGGGAATGTGTGACATAGGCTGATTTTGTTGTATTGAATATACAACTCTCAGTTGTTGAGGAAGTATTGGTGCCCAACCACTAGATGTGATTCGAGCTTGACCCGAATTCTATTGTGAACTCTCATATGGTTGTTCTCCCAGAGGGAACAATGAAAAGGCATACTACCCCCCATAGGATGGCAATATAGTGTTCAAATGGAAATTGGCCTTTGGAGACTAGACTACCCAAATTGATACTATTGTGAAGGATCAATTTGTTGAGACTCAACATAAGAAATCCTAGATAAGGTTCTGGATGAACAAATAGGAACAGACCATACTGTCGAAACAGTCCCTAGGTGGACTCCATATAGTGGTTGATAACTAGTTTGGACAGATGGTACACCGACGAACATTGTCGGAGTCGTAGCAGGAGGTTCTGCTGCTGCTGTATCAGATGACACAGTCTTGGATATCGATGGTTGTTCAGACATATCGAGTCTATCTAAAAGATTTCTTAGCGATTCTACAGGAAATTTCAATAAAGGGTGACTAACTTCTATAGTAGAAGGATATAGGTGGATCCGAGATCCAAAATGCAATGGAGTACTGGATGTAAGATCCTCCACAATATATTCTATAGCAATCAATCCAACTGGAAGAGGTATACCGTCAGGTCCATAAAATATTTCTGATGCCGAAGAAGGTATAGACTCTGCAGCAGCAAATGCTGGAGGGGCGACACCTTTTGAATCAGCCCTAGATGGAGCTAGTTTAGAAATAGACGTGTCTGCTATTACACTAGGATCAGTTCTAGTGTCCTCTTGTAATTGCAAAACTTCTTCTATAGAGGCAGGGATAACAAAAATAGTTGGAGTAACTGGAGTCTCTAAGGATGTTAAAACACAAGTTTAAAATAAACTAGGAGAGTTTGACCTAGTTAAATGAGATCACTTAGCCCATAATGGTTTCGTTTTTGGAGTCAAAGATGATTGACTCATCAGTCTCCACAAATGACAACGTTTTAATTGACTTTCTTCCATGATTCTAGATTACTTGATGAACTCAAAATAAAAAGGGGAAAATGTTATTCCGAATTAAATGAATTTTATGACGCTTTGACACAACTTGCTTTTTCAATTTTAAAGAGTCGAGAAAAAGCTATATATGACTCTCGTCGCCTTTGATTTTTAATGAGCCTAAAGTGACAAGTGCTCAGATGGACCTTTTCTTTAAGGAGTCTGAAAAGAAATGAAAGTGACTACTCTGGAAATCTAGACAGAGGGATTGCCAAACCAATCGCAAAAATGCAGAATACTTTTTATGTACGACAATCAATCTTCCCAAATGTTGTGTTTAGTGCATTGCGATCGATAGGGCAATAGAGACGGCTTTCTAAGGATAAAGGATATAGCCTATTGTGGTCTCCCAATATATACTCGACGATACATGGGAGCACAAGTCTCTACTGGCACTTGTTGTATCAAATAGGAGGAATCACCCAACCTACGTTGAAAACGATAGTTACCAGGCTTTACAATGCTAGATTACGTCTGTAACCTAGACTTCTAGATGTTGTAGGTTAGGTTCCAAAGCATTTTTATGTTCATTGAGGTTTATTTTACAGTTGATCTTTCTTCAAAATTTTTCCTTTAAGGTTCATTGCATGATGTAGATATACAATTCCCAAATATGCAATCTAAGATGATAAACAGTCATTTACTTTTCATTTTGCAATGAAAATCATGGCTACTAAGGAAAGAGAAGTAAAATTCTTTCAACATAGGGCAAAGAGCACACACTAAGATGCACTATCCTAAAACAATTTCCGCATACAGTCTAAATGCAAATGCACATGCATGCATTTGTTTTTGAGTTTCTTCAATGTGAGAATGACAAAAAGAAAACTAAGCACAGATCTAAACATCTTTCCTCAAAGCGACACTTTAGCAATTTATTTTCAAAAAGAAAAGGAAGATTTAGATGACACTTTCAATTTTGACTTGAAAACTACTTTCGACACTTCAAAGAATTGATGATCCAAATCAAATACAATGGAAAAAGTGTAATTGATTATCTAAAAGAGGAAGACTTTACCACACTCTCTTCTTTGACTGAAAGTGACACTTGCAACACTTTCAAATGAAAAGACGAGAGTTCAATTAAGCTATTGTTTGCAAAGGAGAACTGTAAATGATGAAAAATACATAAAAACATTCACGATTCTTTATCAATGGAAGCCGAATAATGCAAAGGAAGAGAGTTTCAACAGTGATATATTGACCACAGACAGCAAAACTACTGAATAAAGTTGAAGATAATGAAGAGAAAACCAAAATCTGGAGGCAAAAACAGTCTCACTCAATCATCGCACTTGTAACACAGGGAAACATGGATGCATCTCACCTACAACACATGGGAGGTGTGATGCATCTATGTTTCCAATGAGAGATAGTGCGATGGTCGAGGGACGAGACTGAGCTCAATTTTCACTCACAGTTTGTAGCTAAGTTCAGGGATTTAGGTTGAGATAATGATAGGCAGTAAGCACAAAGTATAGGTACTCATCCAATGAGTTTATTTGAGCTATCACCAGGGCACTTAGGATGTTTTCAAGTTAGATGTTCAGTTCATAAACCAACCCAGAGATTGACTAAAGCAGCGTTGATCTACTTTGTAGTTGCATAACAAAAGCAGTTCGAAGGCTAGTTGGCTTAACTTCAGGCTTTGTCTGTAGTTTATAAAGCAAACAACAATGACTAACAATCAAACTATTCGTTCCCCAGTAGAGTCGCCATTTTCTTATTGGGAAAACTAGTGTCCATTCAGAGCTGCTAGTCCCACTAAGATGGGTAGCTATCTTAGAAACAAACAAACTAAAGTTACTTGTGTCTTCCTTTATGACAGATAGATGATAGAGAAGTAGAGAATACCAACCTCAATCTTTCGCTTGGCTCCTTGCATGTTTCCTCCCTCCTTTGATAGAGCTTTCGCCACTCCTTCCTCACTTGTCCCACTTCAAAGAACACCTATAGAGTCAAAGCATCATAATGCCATCAAAGCATAGAGATCTATAACCATAAACAATATAGGATCACATATATATTAACCATACAAATGCATATACCAATACAAGATTCATAGATATACAAGAATATGGAGGAAAACTCAAATAGCTTTATTGATAGAAGTAGTAGAAGAGAGGATTACAACCTAGTGGTCTAACCTAGCACCATCCTCCTAGCATGAAAGCCCTCTTCACCTCATGAAAAAGCTAGATCACCCAACACTATGATGTTTCATAGAGAAACTAATAGCACTTCCTTACAAAATACAAAATTCCAACCTTTGGATATGTAGGATGAGGGATCCATATATAGATATTTGCAAGTGGGTGAGTCAACTTCTGGGATTTTGATTAGTGTCATTTCTCTAATAGTTATTGGTTCCACTTGGAGATTTCATGATCTCTTACTCATCCTTGGGCAAATTCAGAGAGGCAAGTGTCAAATGAGTAGTTTCTAGAAGATTCTCTGGGTTTCCACCTAGCAAACTGCCTCTGCCATTTATCTAATCTCACTCATCACACCCTACAAAAGGGATTTTCAGTATGCATCACACCGTCTACATGTAACATGTGAGATGCATCCTACCCTCAACATAGAGCAGTCTGTATGGTCCCGTTTTGACCAGTTCTGAGCATTTTTTCAAGGAGAACTTCTAGGAAATGATGTAATCAGCTAACCTTGTTTCTTTATGGTATGGAACAACTCTTTTAGGAGCTTAGAAGCCCTTGGTTTATGGACGTGTATGATTGGGGTTGTAGTGCCCAAATATGCCTATAACATTGGGATAATGCTAGAGTTTGGGAATTAATATGAAATATGAGTGTTTCCAAGGGAAACATGTGTTTTGACTTAGGATTTAAGGATTTCTCTAGGAAAAATGGGTTTTAGATGGAATGAGGGGATTTATGAGGGAAAATTTTGGGAGTTATATGAAGTATGAATGGGGATCTTCGAACAAGCTAAAATTCCTTGACCACATTTTGTTTTCTAATTACTACTCCCATAGTTATTAACCATAACTGGTGTTATGACTCTTTTGACCATTTTGATGACTTGACCTATTGATGACATCTAACGGAGTATGAAATGACCATGAGATGAGACTGAGATGGTGATCAAGACATCTACTAATGACTCATCATCATGAGTGATAACAGGACCAAAATGGCATTGGACCATGAAATGGAGCGAGTAGTAACATACCTAGACATATTAACGAGTGATCCAATTTTTATTTCAAATCCTTTTAAACCATAAAATTTCGAACTTGGACCCTAACAAAAAACCATTGAAAGACCACATTTGATCGCTAGCGACAGGCAATACTGATAGACACTAACACCTCCATTCCACGTATGTCAATCGTCATCCTGTTTTTTACCCATTTGATTCTATCTCAAATCATGATACTTGTTTAGTGTCGTTGATGGGGGATGCATTAAGGCCCTCCTACGACAAGTATCTTCCTCTTAACATAAGCTCATTATCTCAGAATTTTACTTAGAAAGAACTTCTCATACCTTGGTACTTGAATACATCAATGACATGTTTCCTCACTCTTAGTGACATGTTTTCATCATTTGCCTTCAACTGACATATTCTGTGTGGTGTTCAACTTCAACTCATTCATTCACACTATACAGATTTTACTATAGTACCTCGACATTCATTAACATCATCGGTGTTTTTGTCGTGGTTTTTAATGACTTACATCATTAGTAGGGAGTTAGATAGTGTCTACCATGTTCAACCTCAACTCATTGATTCACATGGTTAGAATCATACATTGGACTATGGAGTGAACAATATCGAAGACCCTAGACTTGGCCTCATATATATAGGCTACAATTTTAGGATTAAAGAAAGATTACAAATCATGATGGTTGTGATAAAAGAGTCATCCAATCATGGGTATAACCTTTTTCATGAGTGGACACGTTTTTCTTATGATTTTGGATGTAATGTTATCTTATGTGTTAAGCATGGGTATGCCCCCCCTCAGCAAATATGTCATGACTTAAATGTATTGTAATAGATGATTATATAAACCATTGTTCTTGATCTAAACTTGTCACAAAGTTAAGCACTTCACTCATCAACCATTGCTTCTGACTTTTCACTTTAGGGGGAAATCCGTTATATTCTAATTTGTCACATCTAGTGAATAGGCCTGCAAAGTAGATCAATCAACATCCATGAACAGATTTTCGTTATCCGTACGCAAATACCTTGGAATGAATCTCCTATATTCGAGATTTTATGGGCTTAACTACTCAATTTCCATGCTTTTAAGGCTCAACACATACTTTTCCCTTAGGGACTTGCGTTTAGTCGAGGTTGTTCCATTTTGCACCTAAACGGATGATTAGAAAGTTGTCCCTTGCTCAGGGTGCATTGATTCTAGAAATTAAGGAAAGATAAAAAACCCTGAAGCTTCCTCATCCCAAAGCTTTTAGGAGTTTTTTCAAGCACTTACATTAGATAAGAACTTTGAATCCTATTTGATTCTAGCTTGGATTATTCAGCTCTTATCCCTTGAGCTCATCCTCCTATCAAGAGTGAATCTCAAGCTTAGATTGGTAAATGGATAAGAATTCCTAAACTACCATCCTGTCTTATACATTTACTTCCATCCATAACCTAGGGGTTCAATTTTTTGAATTGATTACCCTCATATTGTCGCCCTAAATCTAAGAGAGTCATCATTCCATGCACTCAGGTGACATAGATGTGTGTTTTATGGTAAGGAAGGACAAGTCAACTTGTGGAGTTCTCTACATGATCAACTCCTATATCTGGTTGTAACTCACTCCATTTCTATTAATACAAAGAGTACATTGTTTTCCTAGATATGATGTTTACATTCATAAGTTTCAATACTTTTCTTATCCATTGAATAAATTTATTGTGTAATGCTACATAGATGTCGCAGATCTTTCGTTTGTTGTGATTGTATGTGTAGGTTTTAATTATAGAAAACATAGCTAGGATTGGAATGTACAATCCAAGAAGAGAGTGAACTTTCTAGTGGATTCTAGGTAAGCCTAATCTCATTGTTCAATTACTTTAAGGGAAACATTATATTCTTTGTTTTTTATTGTTCTAGACTAGGCCACAAGGTCGAGGGAAGATACTTCTATCTGCAGTCATAGATTTTGTATAACAAACATGTTGACAAGGTGCTAAAACTATTAGAGGAGTAAAAATTTTATGCTTAACTCTCAAAATGTTCCTTTGGGGTACAAGAAGTTGAATATTTGGGTCATATTGTACCCCATGAGGATGTTAAGTTATACCCTAACAGAATAAAATCGATCAAGGAATGGAAAATACCACCAAACTTAAGGCATCTTCGAGGATTTATTAGGTTGATAGGGTATTATGGCAAGTTTGTTATGAATTATGCGAAGATAGTAGAGTAGTTAACTACATTACTAAAGAAGTATGCATTTTTTTACTACATAATCAACTAAGTCCTTTGAAAATCTTATAGAGGCAATGTCTTAAGCTCTGATACTAGCTACCCAAAACTTTAGAAAAACCTTTAATGTGTAATGAAATGCCAAAGGAAATATGATTTGTACAGTGTTAATGTAGGAAGGGAGACCCATTGCTTTTGAAATTCATTTAATCAAGGGGAAATATTTATAAATATCTATTTATGAGAATGAAATGTTGGCAATCCTACATGCACTAAAGAAATGGAACCCTTACCTAATCGGAATAAACTGCATTATAGATAAAATCATGATAATCTTAAATACTTGTTGGAAAAATATTATATTCATAGGAGTAACAAAAATGGGTCACAAATATGTTGGGTTATGAATTTGAAATGATTTACAAAAAAGAGAAGAAAAATGTTGTTGTGGATGCATTCTAAAGAAGGTATGAGGATGTGGTAGCATTTAACTGTGTCATTTGTATTATCCAACCTACTTGAATAACTTAAGCAAGGGAGGAATGGAAGAATGATGAGGAGGTATGGTCACTCATTTAAAAGTTACAACAAGATCCTAATGCATCCGGTTCATATTTTGGAAAATGACTTACTGTGGTTCAAATATCACTTATATCTATGTATGAAATCTTATCTTAAACAACAGGTTATCTTGGAATTACACACCTATAGGAGGGAACTCTTGATTTTTAAAATCTCACCATAGGGTCAAGAAGTAATTTTTTGGGGATGGCCTTAAATTTGATTTTTGAAAGCTTGTCATGAAATGTTTGGTTTTCCAATAGAATAAAATTGAGACAGTTAAGACCCCAAGTATTTTACAACCATTACCCATTCCATGTTAGCATTAGGAAGATTTCTTAATGGATTTTATCCTAGGTTTAATCAACTTTGAAGGAAAGAAAGTCCTCATAGTGGCATTCAATATAATTACCATGTATGCACACTTTTGTACACTATATCATCCTTTCAAATCCAGCACACTCTCTATTGAATTTGTGGAAACAATTCAAAATATGCATGGAAACTCAAAGATTATTGTAAGTGAAAAAGACTAGAATTTTTTGGAGAGAAATATTTTCTTGTCTTGGTGCTAAATTAGATCATAGCTCACCTTATCACCCTAAATTAGATGGGCAGCCTAAGATAGTGAATCAGTTTCTGGAAGGATATCTTTGTTTCTTTATATATGATACGCAAACAAAATGGATCAAGTGATTATCCATGGTAGAATGGTGGTATAACACTTACTTCCATACTACAACAAAATTTATCCCCTTTGTGAAACTTTATGGATATCGTACACCATCCATCATGTCCGATTTAAGAGACAATTCCAAGTTTTAAGCAGTGATAGAGCACATTGAGCACCAACAACAAGTTCTCCAACTCTTAAAGGATAACCTAACTATGAGACATAATCAAATGAAACAAGAAGATCAACATTGCAATGAAAGAATTTTTATGTGGGATATTGGGTATTTTTACAACTACAACCATACAAACGAATGTCCCTCAAGAAAGCCAAGAAGGATAATAAATTATCACCCAAGTACTATGGCCATTGCGAAGTGTTACGAATGTCCCTCAAGAAAGCCAAGAAGGATAATAAATTATCACCCAAGTACTATGGCCATTGCAAAGTGTTGTAAAATATCGGTACTATGCAATACAAATTGAGCTTCCTGCATCTTTGTGAGTACACCTAGTTTTCCATGTTTCATCCTTAAATAAGATTATAGGTGATAAGTTCCATGTTCAAACTATATTTCAAAAAGTTGATTAGGAATAAAATGATATTGGATATTGAAGCAATAAAATAAAAAAGAATCATGCATCTACTGAACAAATCAATTTTAGAGTATCTCATTAAGTGGAAAAACATACCTATTAAAGGCTCCACATGGGAGGTTGAGTATTTTATTGAAAAACATCCAAAACTTCTCAAGAGTGGAGGAAAACACTTTTTCGAAGGATAGGGGGATGTTAGGTTTCTATATTACTAGTGTAGCCCCCATATTGTTATTGTTATGCTCAATATATGCCCACTATTGTTATTGTAGGGCCCTTGCATTATTATTGTTATGTAGTCCCTAGTTTTATTGTGATCCCTTAGACTCCTATATATACCAAGGAGGTCTTTTCATTTTATTCATTTAATAATTGCTCATTGATGTGATGTAAAGGATGTTTTCCCCTTAAAGAGGCTTATTTTCAAATCATTGATCTATTTGTTATTTTATCTTGTGATTTGATAACATAAAAAACCACCTACGGTAAAATTCTTAAATACATTCCTAGCCCATGTGGAATTACAACGTTGTATATCTCTATAGTGAAAGTTTGTAATGGCACCCTATGATGAGCCCCTTCATTCGGTCCTATGACACAAAACTTTCAGGTCTATAGGAAGGCTTTGAAAGCCATGTATTAGGTGAATATATGTAGAAGAATTGAGTACTTCGAATGGAATTATTTCATAGACCAAAAATTTGAGCTACTTGAGCTTCAATACAACAAAATTTAAGGTATGACTCACAATTATATATTCTGGAATACGAATTATGTGGGTCACCAAAGGTTACAAATGGGTCCAATTTTTATAGTGATCTAAGTCAAGTATTTATGTTTTATCCTTACGTATTGAGAAGTAAGAGTTGAAGATACTTGTATCTCCTGATACACAATTTATAAAGTTTGAAATAGGAAAATTTGAGATGAATGAAAGGTTCAAGGGTTTATGAAGCCTTCATAGCATCATTATTTGAACAGTTCTAATGATAGGTTTAGAGTGACCATCTCGGTGGTATACAATCCCTATGAAGAAACTAAATCTCTGTAATGTACTTGAAATCTATGAAGGATCTGAATTTATGCTTGAACTAAAGTTCAAAAAATTATATATGTTCTATAGATAAAATAAGAATGAATATCACTACAAAAGACCAACCTAAATCTTCTTAAAGAAAATAAGTCAATCAAATTTGTGTTATCTTGAAATCTATCAAGATTTTATAAGATCTCTCCTTGAATTTTTAAGTGGCATTAAAAGTCAAAACATGTTGCATGCTTGCAAAATGAAAGGATCTACTAAATGTGAGCCTTGAAGACCATTATTTTTCTTTATGATGTTCTATATGTATCTAAGAGTTGGCATAAATATTGAAGCATGAGCACTATAACACAAAGGAGACTATGATATGGTATGTTGACATTACAATGACAAAAGGAGTGGCTTGAGTTGAATATTTCAAACTCTAACATGAAAAAATGGGTTGAAAATGAAATCTTAGGGTTTGTGATTGTTTGTTTATGCTAAAAGAAGAGACTTTAGCTCTAGAAGATTTGACATATTAATACTAATATTAATATGTAGGATGGATGAAAGAATTATAAACATTAATAGGGAGATACCAAGAGATCAAAAGATAAGTATATTCTATTTATAGTGTTTTAATGTTTATTAGCATTGGTTTGTTTATGGTTTGTAAAGCCTAGGTAGGGTTTGAAAAAAATATAAGGCTTATGAACCAAATATTAGAATTGATTATGCTCATCTGAAAGAAGAAACACTAACTCCTAATGATGTGTATTTTGTAATGATGGTGTACGCTCCATGATGTTATTGATGACGTGGATTCCTTGATAATGTGGAATCCTACTCACGATATGGATGAAGTCAATTTCTTTATGATGACATGATGATGATGATGATGATGATGATATGGACTCCTTATTGATAATATGGATGACCAACTTGTTGATGAAAATATGGATTCCTAGATGATGTGGATGTTGATGATGAGGTCTTCTTAATGCTGATAATGAACTCCTTAATAATGTCAACTTGTTATGATGCAAAATTCTTGATTATGTGCACAAGGTCAACTCTTTGATGATGATATGGACTCATGGATGAAGATAAGGAACCTGTGTTAATATTAACGAACTTAACTCGGTGATGTGAATAAATTTGACTGCACATAATTAGATAAGTATTTTCTTGATCACTTCTATTATTATTTCATTATGAGTCTCTTGTCTTTGTATCTTTTTCTTGGTTTTATTTGTTCTTCCATGGCCTCCTAGTGGGGATTGCAAGAACATGATAAAGTGTGACAAGGTTGCAACAATCATTGGAAAAATAGAAGAACAAGTGATAAGAAGACTCCTGATTGAATGAGCTTTGGACTCAAAGGGAGTAGACAAGATCAACCTTATTGAAGCATGTTTTGAGTTATGATATAAAGAATTTAGTTGAGAAGATAGATTGAAGTGTTGAAGATTAATGCTAATCCAAACACTCTGAAGGAGAGCCAATGAATTTTCTTCCCTAGAGCCTCATTTTAACATAGTTTACAGGCATGTAGTAATCACATCTCTTCTTAGAGATAAGCTACCATAAGCTAAGCTAGTTTATTTCCATTCTACATGTAAACAGTTTTAGTATTTTGCTTTATTAATGAATTCAAATTCGGTTTTTGTTGTAACATTGTATTTCTGTTTGAATCTATATTTCATTTTGTTAGTACATAAATCTAGATTAGATTTGATCCAAAATTGGTGGCATTTGTCAAAGTTGTATTTATATATGGATGTAGTCTAACTTATAGGGAAAATGGTATTTTTCACCAAAATATGGCAATACAACTTCAATATCTTTTTGCTGTTTAAAATATATTTTTGAATGCATACATTTATTCAACATCATTGAAAACCTCCACTATTTGTTTCCCTTAAAAATTAGAAACAAAAGATATATAGTCAAAATTATATTTTAAATAATAAAATATTATAATTTGAACAAAAATTAGTTGGCTAAATACCAATCAAAAACTCCATAACCCATAATAATTTAAAGAATTAATAATTATGATAATTATTATTATAAAAGCATGGAGTTGGCTCGTGCTAGAAAAAATTGAGATGAAATCTTTATTTGTGTTATTTAAACTGGTTTTCTGACCATATATGATTGAACACCCTAAAAACAGTTGACACATTTGAATTGTGCCAGATTACCAGTCAAACTTGTAATTTCATTAAATTCCAACTAAATTTTAGAAAAATTATACCCAAAATCCCACCATAAAACTTCCAAAAACTAACACTAAAAACCACTCGTAAAATAACAATCAAAAGATAAAAAAAAAAAAAAAAAAGCGTGTTTCGTTTTCGTTACGTTACATATTATTTATTTCGATATCCCTCCCTTTCGCTCGATCTCTATCCTTTCTGATTTGCGTTCAATATTTTCCGTATCGACCAAGCGATTGGGCTTTGGCGCTCCAGGTACGAAGACTGTGATTCTGCTACTTTAGTGTTTACCCTATCTGATTTCAAAGAGTGCCGGTTTGCCAACTTCATATTCACTCGCTACTGGAAGGTAAACGAGGGTAGTGCATCTCTTTATGGATCCTTTTGCTGTTCTTCCGTGGGAATTAGGTCGAAAGTGTCTGTTAAGAGTGCCCTACCATTCCCATGCAAACCTCAAAGTTGTTTGCAAAGCCTGGGAGGCCGTTGTGAAACACCCCCAGTTCTATGAAGACAGAAAAAACTTTGGCACTTCCGAGCAGTTGATATGTTCGTTGGAACTCCAGAAATATTTTGGTGGCGCTTATTATACTCTAGAAATGGTTGTTTCTATCTTTGACCCTCTGCGCGGCACCCGGAAAACGCTTCCTCCGCTTTCCCATTTCACCGGCAGTCATGAGGGACTGCCATTCTTTTCAAGGTGCGTTTGTGTCAATCAAAAGCTGGTATTGTTTGGCGGATGGATTCCGTCCAGAACTGATGAAACTGAGGCATTCAAAACCGTTTTCATCTTCGATTTGTCGTCAAGTAAGTGGAGCCGCGGAGCCGACATGCCAGTCCCTCGAATCTGTTGTGCTTGCTCTGTGTCACCGGATGGACTCATTTATGTTGCCGGGGGTCACGATGAAGATCAAAATCCCATGCGATCAGCAGCTGTTTACAATGTGTTTGTAGACGAATGGAAGGTTCTTCCCGACATGAACAGAGCACTGGGTGGATGGTATGGTGCTTTCATCCACGGCAAATTTTTCGTTATTAGAAGTGTCCGGGAAGAGTTTGATATAATCGGGTGGAGTGAGGAAGTTTATGATCCAGAAGCAGGGGCATGGACAACACTGGAGAATATGGGGGTTATGGGGGCAGGGAAAGGCCCACTGGCGTTTCTGGTTGTTTCTTCTTCAGGGCGTTTGTATTCGTTTGAGAAGTAGCAGGGAGTGATGGAATACGATTCCAATGAAAACGTTTGGAATGCGTTGTGTTCTCTTCCTATAACCCTCGAAAGGATTTCGTGTTCTGTAGTGTGGGATGAGAAGATTTTTGTTTACGGTACTGCCGAGAGCAATGTTAAAGTTTGCTATATGTATGGGCTCCCGCCCATAAGAAGTGCAGCAGGAAAGCAAGCGGAAACGGCTGGGATGTGGACTGCCATTGAGGAATCAGAAATATCTGGTCTCCACAATGTACAGACGATTACAGGTGCCTTTAGTTTTCAGATTTGAAGTTAAGTAACAGTGATAACCATATTGTCGTTTGAATAGGGTAGTAAGAAATTTCACATTTATATTATCTTGAATGAACATTGGTAATAGATTTTGTCGGTTGAATAGCGTAGTAAGAAATTTGATATTACTGTCATCCTTTTCCTTGAATGAACGTTGATAATAGATTTTGCAGAGTTCCCGTATTAAAAATGTTGTTATTCTTGGATGAGTTTAAACTTTGCACAACTGAATAATGTTGGTTGATTGTTGAAAATTTCAAAGTTTTATAGTATTCCAAAATATTCCAGAATACGGCTTTACAGAGATGGAAACTCAAAATATATTTTAGAGGTAAAATGTATGTGGTTTTGATTATTAGATATTTCTACGGCATTCCAGAATATTCGACAATACAATTTTATCCAGATTGAAACTCAAATTATTTTTTTGAGGTGAAGTATGTGAAGGTGAAATATGTGTTGTTATTGTTTATTTAATATTTCAGATGTATTCGAAAATACGGGTTCTCGACCTTAAATTTGCTGCAGTTTCTCATGCCTATCCCTTCTCTTCTCGTTTCATTTTGTCAATTTTGCTTCACCAAAATTATATACACACTTTATTTCCATGATCAAATCAGAGTATTTAAGCTTCTCTCACCATCCCATCCGTATCCCATCCGTAGGAAGTTTTGGTAATTTTTACATTCAATTTCTTTTCACGATTATAGTTTCTATGTTGAACATGATGTTAGATTTTATATTTAGTATTGTCATGATGGTAGATTGTATATTTAGTATTTACACATTTAACAACATTGATTATTAAATTTGACTACTAATTTTGTTTTGTAGTATTGACACACTTTGAAAATTTATAATATCTTCTCAATTAATTTAATGTATAAAACTAGGTGTTGAGAAGTGGATTTACATTTTCAGAAGGCATTGGGAGGGCAAGATGAAATAGAAAATACACACAAAAGCAATAACCATGAACCAAAAACTAAAAGAACCAAACAATAAAGAAACCAGAATATGAACCTGTGAAAGAGAATGTGGACTCTAGATGGAGATAGAACATTGTATATGAGCATAGAAGCTAGGAAGATAGGAACCCTCAAGCCCTAGTCATGTTGCTACTCATAGGATGCTTTTGAACCAACTTCGTAGACTTAGATTTTCAATTGACAGAATGAAAACAATTCAATGGGCTCTTTCTGCACACTCTGAAAAGCACTATAGGAAAATATAGAAGAGTGAAAGTGGTAATTAGAAGTGTTTATTTTCAATATGTTTAAGGGTAAGTCATATTTTGCTAGTTATTTTTTTGGCTTTATTTTTATCTCTTCAAATGTTTCTATTAGTTTCCAACTTAGTGTTGCTCTATGTTTGCATGAACTCGATAACATTTATTTGGTGCTCTGAGGGGAAGTTTGTTGATTCTCTTTTACTTATCTAAAAATATAGCTCTCAAATTCGTTATTCTCACCTATCTGCTCAATGTGGTCAAGATGTTAGCTTTGCTACTGTTGGTTTTGTTTTGTTGCTGTTAAAAATTTAGCTAGTACCTTAAAGTGTATAGGAAAATATAGAAGAGTGAAAGTGGTAATTAGAAGTGTTTATTTTCAATATGTTTAAGGGTAAGTCATATTTTGCTAGTTATTTTTTTGGCTTTATTTTTTATCTCTTCACATGTTTCTATTAGTTTCCAACTTAGTGTTGCTCTATGTTTGCATGAACTCGATAACATTTATTTGGTGCTCTGAGGGGAAGTTTGTTGATTCTCTTTTACTTATCTAAAAATATAGCTCTCAAATTCGTTATTCTCACCTATCTGCTCAATGTGGTCAAGATGTTAGCTTTGCTACTGTTGGTTTTGTTTTGTTGCTGTTAAAAATTTAGCTAGTACCTTAAAGTGTATAGCATGCTCTATTAATTTATCAGTAACTATATTCTTTTATCTATGTTTCAGGAGATATGGAATTCATTTGACATTTATATAATATAGTAGCAGTCTAAGTGACCTTATTATAGATACCTTATTATAGGTTTCGCTTTGTTTCTGATATGTCTTGTGATTGGTGTATGTTAGAAGTTCATGTTTTCTTAGATAATTGTACTATAGTTAGTAATATTTTAGGAATAAGGTTATAGTTTACATATTTTTTATGTAAACTATAACCTTATTCCTAAAATATTACTAACTATAGTACAATTATCTAAGAAAACATGAACTTCTAACATACACCAATCACAAGACATATCAGAAACAAAGCGAAACCTATAATAAGGTACCTATAATAAGGTCACTTAGACTGCTACTATATTATATAAATGTCAAATGAATTCCATATCTCCTTAAACATAGATAAAAGAATATAGTTATTAATAGAGCATGCTATACACTTTAAGGTACTAGCTAAATTTTTAACAGCAACAAAACAAAACCAACAGTAGCAAAGGCAACATCTTGACCACATTGAGTAGATAGGTGAGAATAACGAATTTGAGAGCTATATTTTTAGATAAGTAAAAGAGAATCAACACACTTCCCCTCAGAGCACCAAATAAATGTTATCGAGTTCATGCAGACATAGAGCAACACTAAGTTGGAAACTAATAGAAACATGTGAAGAGATAAAAAATAAAGCCAAGAAAATAACTAGCAAAATATGACTTATCCTTAAACATATTGAAAATGAACACTTCTAATTACCACTTTCACTCTTCTATATTTTCCTATAGTGCTTTTCAGAGTGTGCAGAAAGAGCCCATTGAATTGTTTGTGTGCAAAGAGAGCCCATTGAATTGTTTTCATTCTGTCAATTGAAAATCTAAGTCTACCAAGTTGGTTCAAAAGCATCCTATGAGTAGCATCATGACTAGGGCTTGAGGGTTCCTATCTTCCTAGCTTCTATGCTCATATGCAATGTTCTATCTCCATCTAGAGTCCACATTCTCTTTCACAGGTTCATATTTTAGTTTCTTTATTGTTTGGTTCTTTTGGTTTTTGGTTCATGGTTATTGCTTTTGTGTGTATTTTCTATTTCATATTGCCTTCCCAATGCCCTCTGAAAATGTAAGTCCACTTCTCAACACCTAGTTTTATACATTAAATTAATTGAGAAGATATTATAAGTTTTCAAAGTGTGTCAATACTACAAAAACAAAATTAGTACTCAAATTTGATAATCAATGTTGTTAAATGTGTAAATACTAAATATACAATCTACCATCATGACAATACTAAATATAAAATCTAATCTAACATCATGTTCAACATAGAAACTATAATCGTGAAAAGAAATTGAATGTAAAAATTACCAAAACTTCCTACGGATGAGATGGTGAGAGAAGCTTAAATACTCTGATTTGATCATGGAAATAAAGTGTGTATATAATTTTGGTGAAACAAAATTGACAAAATGAAACGAGAAGAGAAGGGATAGGCATGAGAAACTACAGCAAATTTAAGGTCGAGAACTCGTATTTTCGAATACATCTGAAATATTAAATAAACAATAACAACACATATTTCACCTACACATACTTCACCTCAAAAAAATAATTTGTGTTTCAATCTGGATAAAATTGTATTGTCGAATATTCTGGAGTGCCGTAGAAATATCTAATAATCAAAACCACATACATTTTACCTCTAAAATATATTTTGAGTTTCCATCTCTGTAAAACCGTATTCTGGAATATTTTGGAATGCTATAAAACTTTTGAAATTTTCAACAATCAACCAACATTGTTCAGTTGTGCAAAGTCTAAACTCATCCAAGAATAACAACATTTTTAATACGGGAACTCTGCAAAATCTATTATCAACGTTCATTCAAGGAAAAGGATGACAGTAATATCAAATTTCATACTACGCTATTCAACCGACAAAATCTATTACCAATGTCCATTCAAGATAATATAAATGTGAAATTTCTTACTACCCTATTCAAACGACAATATGATTATCACTGTTACTTAACTTCAAATCTGAAAACTAAAGGCACCTGTAATCGTCTGTACATTGTGCAGACAAGATTTTTCTGATTCCTCAATGGCAGTCCACATCCCAACCGTTTCCGCTTGCTTTCCTGCTGCACTTCTTATGGGCGGGGGCTCATACATATAGCAAACTTTAACATTGCTCTCGGCAGTACCGTAAACAAAAATCTTCTCATCCCACACTACAGAACACGAAATCCTTTCAAGGGTTATAGGAAGAGAACACAACGCATTCCAAACGTTTTCATTGGAATGGTATTCCATCACTCCCTGCTGCTTCTCAAACGAATACAAACGCCCTGAAGAAGAAACAACCAGAAACGCCAGTACGCCTTTCCCTGCCCCCATAACCCCCATATTCTCCAGTGTTGTCCATGCCCCCGCTTCTGGATCATAAACTTCCGCACTCCACCCGATTATATCAAACTCTTCCCGGACACTTCTAATAACGAAAAATTTGCCGTGGATGAAAGCACCATACCATCCACCCAGTGCTCTGTTCATGTCGGGAAGAAGCTTCCATTCGTCTACAAACACATTGTAAACAGCTGCTGATCGCATGGGATTTTGATCTTCATCGTGACCCCCGGCAACATAAATGAGTCCATCCGGTGACACAGAGCAAGCACAACAGATTCGAGGGACTGGCATGTCGGCTCCGCTGCTCCACTTACTTGACGACAAATCAAAGATGAAAACGGTTTTGAATGCCTCCGGCTCATCAGTTCTGGACCCGCCTAACAATACCAGCTTTTGATTGACACAAACGCACCTTGAAAAGAATGGCAGTCCCTCATGACTGCCGGTGAAATGGGAAAGCGGAGGAAGCGTTTTCCGGGTGCCGCGCAGAGGGTCAAAGATAGAAACAACCATTTCTAGAGTATAATAAGCGCCATCAAAATATTTCTGGAGTTCCAACGAACATATCAACTGCTCGGAAGTGCCAAACTTTTTTCTGTCTCCATAGAATTGGGGGTGTTTCACAACGGCGTCCCAGGCTTTGCAAACAACTTTGAGGTTTGCATGGGAATGGTAGGGCACTCTTAACAGACACTTTCGACCTAATTCCCACGGAAGAACAGCAAAAGGATCCATAAAGAGATGCACTACCCTCGTTTACCTTCCAGGAGCGAGTGAATATGAAGTTGGCAAACCGGCACTCTTTGAAATCAGATAGGGTAAACACTAAAGTAGCAGAATCAGAGTCTTCCTACCTGGAGCGCCAAAGCCCAATCGCTTGGTCGATACTAGTTGTTTTTAGTGTTAATTTTTGGAAGTTTTATGGTGGGATTTTGGGTATAATTTTTCTAAAATCTAGTTGGAATTTATTGAAATTACAAGTTTGACTGGTAATCTAGGCACAATTCAAATGTGTCAACTGTTTTTCAGGTGTTGAATCATATATAGTCAAAAAATCAGTTTAAATAACACAAATAAAGATTTCACCTCAATTAACTAATTTTTGTTCAAATTATAATATTTTATTATTTAAAATGTAATTTGACTATATATCTTTTGTTTCTAATTTTTAAGGGAAACAAACAGTGGAGGTTTTCAATGATGTTGATTCAATTTATGCATTCAAAAATATATTTTAAACAACAAAAAGATATTGAAGTTGTATTGCCATATTTTGGTGAAAAATACCATTTTCCCTATAAGTTAGACTACGCCCATATATAAATATAATATCTTCAAAAACATGTGAAACACCTAAAGTGTGGAGAGTTTACAAGTCAAACCAGTAATTAAAATACCCATATTGGGGTGGATAACCCAAGGTTCTGAGGTCCATACCCTTAATGCATGTCAAAACAAGGTGGGTTGTATGACTGTGTGAAATCACCCATTGGCGCTCAAGAGGATTTATGCAAAGGCGGGTGGGAACATGGTCTCATTAGCTAAACGATGAGTTTTGTAATGTCATTATGGTGATGGTAGTTCGGGGTAAGTGATCCACACTAGCACCTCAAGCCAAGCTCTTTGATCACTCATTGTTATTAGGGATTCAAAGGGGTAGCGTGCTATAATTTGAAATGTGACACAGGAGAGGAGGCGTGAGTTTGTAGAAGTGAGCCAAATGCAATTTTGTCTTTTACTTATTTTGTACTATGTGTGGTGTCCTCCAAATTGGTTGAGAATCTCAAGCCCAACTTGTTGTTGGCTCTCTCGTGGTAATTTGTATGAGCTATACTTTATCATAGCTCTTTCTCTCTAGGGTGTCATTGGAATTTGGCAGAGTGTAAATGGAGAATTGGGTAGGCTCCTCTCCTAATTGTCTCTCGTTTCCTTGGTTCTATGTTCTCCTATGACTCTACGACCCACTGGTGCAAAGGTATGTGGCCTTCAGAGGGTATTTGGTTATGGGTGTCACGGTCTTCACTTGTGGTGGTGCACTCCTCAGGCGCTGAGCTAGTTGTGGGTGGATAGAATTGAGGTGCAAGGGGTTAGTATTTGGAGAGCATTGTGCTTGGTGGTAGGAAATTGATACATTCATGGCCAAGTCTAGGGTGGGTGTTAAACCAACTAGGGTAGTATCTGAAGGGTGAGCATAATCGAGTGGGTGTCAAGGAGGCTCATGTGGTCCAAGAGAGGTCTGAGTTTCAAGCAAGAAGAGGATATGTGTTGCAATGAGGAGTGAATTCGGTGTAGCTTGGGTGCAATAGTTGGAGCTCCTACCTTAGAATTTTCCTGGTATGGCTTTGTGTCACAACTTTGGTCTCGATACCAGTGTGAGTGGAACCTCCTTGAAGACTAGGCTTCATTGGAGATATCAAAAAAGGATCTTGATAAGTCAAACACAGTTGCAAGGGGACGCACTCTGCGACCTTGTAGAGGTCCCTCTCCACCCTAAAGGAAGTGAGGCAACTCCTCCCATGCAGCCCCAACACCATCGAGGTAGCCAGTGAAGATGTAGCTGAAGAGCTATGGGAAAAAATCATCTAAAGGAACATGAGGGAGTGATGTCAGGCTTGTCTAGAATTGAGTATTTCCAGTGCCACTTACGCGAGCGAGTGGTGGTGTTATGGCACCGACAAAGACACATTCAAGATGAATTGGAGTAGCTTGAGGCCTCTTGGAGCAACATGTCAACTGTGCGATATAATCGAGCTTTTCTCATCTTCAACAATTGAGTATGACTTTTGGCATTTTGTTTATTCTATTAGTCTTTGGGAAGTTTTTGGTTCTATGCAAATTCAACAAAACAATATGCCCAAAAAAAATCCAAAAATTATAATTGTAAATACTTACATGTCCATTTCAATTACTAATTTATAATGTGATAAATTTATTTTATATTTAAAAATATAATTTAAATAATCAAATTTTAGCATTTTACGAAAAATAATTCTAAATAATCAAATATTATTATTTATAGCTCAATTAAAAAAAACCATTTCAATATTTTAAAATCTTTTACATAAATTTATTTATATAAATGAAATTATATTTGAATGAAAATAAATTATGATTTCAAAAATATTTTTTTTTAAGTAAACATTAAAAAAAACAGCCTAAAACAGTTAAATAATATTATTAAAAATAACAATATAATTGACACTTCATAAGTATTTAAATAATAAATAATAATAACATTTTTTTCTAGTTAATTTTAACTCAATATTTAAATTTAAATTATTTTATAGACATAATTTAAATGCCTAAAAAATCACAACTTGCATAAAATTATAATGAGATTTTAGAAAAGAAAACCATTTCATCATTAAATTAAACTAGGTTATTATTATTTACTATAAAACTTATTAGTAAGAGTTTGCAAAACTAAGTAATACTAAACGATAATAATTATTTACTATAAAATTTATACTTTATAGTAAATAAAGTTTTGTACTTGATGTTGCTATCATGTAGCTGTTTTTTCACTTGTTCATGTATTTCTTGCATTTCTGAAGCAAAATCTTCACCCTCTGCACTTCTCATGTCATCTTTTCCCAAGTTTCTTAACTCAGATACTCCTCTTGGATGCATTCAATAAAAAATATGGAATGGAATCTGTCCTGTGCTCCTGTTAGGTGCGTCATTATATGCATATTCAGCTTGTGCTAACAATTGATCCCATTTCTTTGGATGTTATCCAGTAAGATTCCTTAAAAGATTGCCCAAATTCCTGTTCACAACTTCGGTCTGTCCATCAGTTTGTGGATGATAGGCAGAGCTGAAACTTAGTTTGGTTTCAAATTTCTTCAATAGTTTCCTCTAGAAATGTCCAACAAATTTGGAATCCCTGTCTGAGACAATACTCTTAGGCAACCCATGCAATCTTACAACCTCCTTAAAAAACAAATGAGCAATGTCAGAAGCATCACTAGTCTTATAACATGGAATAAAGTGTGCCATTTTTGAAAATCTATCCACTACTACAAAAATTGAATCATTACCTTTTGAGTCTTTGGTAAGCCCAAAACAAAATCCATACTTACCATATCCCAAGGCCTATTTGGAATTGGTAATGGAATATACAAACCTATGTTTTGGCTCCTTCCCTTTGCATACTGACAGACTTTGCAAGTATTCACATACTTCTCCACTTCAGATGTCATTTTCGACCAAAAATAAAATCTATTTAACTACTCATAAGTCTTCTCTACACCAAAATGTTCTGCAATTCCTTCACTATGTTTCTTTTTGATTAATTTCTCCCTCATAGAACAGTTTGGTATCTACAACTAATTTTTCTTAAACAACAATCCATCTTGTAAGAAGAAATCCAACCATTTACTCCTATCCATCAAAACAAGTTTTTTACAAGCTTCAAATGCCACTTTAAAATCTAGATATGTTCCATACAATTCTTTAAGAAAAACATAACCCAACACTTGGATTTGACTCTCTTGAAATAATACATTCCTCCTACTTAAGGCATCTGCAACTTTGTTTGATTGGCCATTTATATGCTTCAAAACAAAATGGAAACCTTGAAGATACTCTACCCATTTGACATGTTTCTCGCTAAGCTTTGGCTACTGCATAATATACTATAGTGCATGGTTATCTGAATAAAGTATGAACTCCTTTAACATTAGATAATGCCTCCATTTCTTCAATGACTGCACAACTGCAAAGAACTCCTTGTCATAAGAAGAATACTTTTTTAATCATTCAACTTTTCACTAAAATAAGCTATTGGTCTATCTTCCTCACCTAATACACCTCCAATAGCTTCTCTGATGGCATCACACTTCACTTTGAAAGGTTTACTAAAATCAGGTAGAACCAAAATAGGCTTTTTAGTGATTTTCTTCTTTAATAGCCGAAAATTCTTTTCTTCTTCAAGAGTTCATTTAAATGGTTGTTTATCCTTCTTTATGGTCCCAATAATAGGTGCAATGGTCTTACTAAAATTCTTAATGAATTTTCTATAAAAGCTAGCAAGACCATGAAAACTTCTTACCTCAAAAACACTTTTGGGTGAAGGCCACTCCATGATTATCTTGATCTTCTCGAGAACCATCTTCAGCCCTTTAGCAGAAATTACAAAACCCAAGTACACTAGCTTGTCTTTCATGAATGAACACTTCTTCAAATTCAACAATAATTTCTCCTACTGTAACCTTTGTAAGACATAATTCATATGTCTCATGAGTTCTTCCTTGAATATGCTGTAAACTAATATATCATCCAGATATATTATTACAAATTTACGAATAAAATATTTAAAAACTTCATTCATGAGTCTCATAAATGTACTTGGTGCATTTGACAACCCAAAAGGCATTACTCTCCACTCATACAATCCATCATTTGTCTTAAAAGCAGTTTTCCACTCATCCCCTTCTCTTATCCTTATCTTATGATACCCACTTTTAAGATCTAGTTTTGAAAAATACTTTGCTCCACTCAAGCAATCCATGAAATCCTCAATTCTAGGTCTAAGAAATCTGTACCTGATTGTAATTTTATTGATGGCTCTTGAACCTATACACATTCTCCAGCCTCCATCCTTCTTTGTACTCAATACTATTGGTATTGCGCAAGGACTCAAGCTTTCTTTGATCAGCCCTTTGTCAAGAAATTCTTGCACCTCCTTCCTAATCTCTTCATTTTCTGTTGCACCAATTCTGTAAGCTACTTTATTAGGTAGACTTGCTCCATGAATCAAATCTATATTATGGCTAATTCTTGTAATGGATGGTAACTCATTAGGAAAATCATCAACAATAATATCACTATAGTTCTCCAACATTTCTTGAATTTCAATGGGTAAATCAGAAACTTTAGTAGAAGTCACTATTACCTTCGGCTTGCAAATTACAGCAAAATTTACCTTGTTCTCTTCAATCTGCTTCAAGTATTCCTTTCCTCCTAGTAACAAAGTTTTTGGATTAGTCTTCTTTCCAGGTACATCTTCTTCTTGCAGAGGCAGCATCATATGGTTGACACCATCCTTTCCAAACTTGTAGGTGTTTCTTTTCCCATCATGCATCACTCCACTATCATACTAACAAGGTCTTCCAAGAAATATGTGACACACATCCATTGGCATCACATCACATACAATTTTATCTTTATACTTGCCCACTTGAAATTCCACTTCACAATGTTCATTCACTCACAGTTGATGTCCCTTTTGTAACCATGATAGCTTGTAAGGTGTTGGATGTTTCATTGTCTTCAGCTTCAATTTCTCCACCACTTTTGTAGAGACAAAATTATCAGTGCTGCCACTATCATTGATCATCTGACAACATTTCCCTTCAACTTTACCCACTGTTTTGAATAAAGTCTTGCTTTGTTATGGTTCAACTATCTCCTTTGCTGGCTTGAGCAAAACTTTATTAACTACCAAAGATTCTCCTCTCCTTGGTATATTTTCTTCTTCTACTACTAGTGCTTCTCACTCAACTGGAGCAACAATTGCATTCCTCTAGCTTGTTCCTGCATTCTCTAGGCACTCAAAAGCTTTGTGTCCTAGTTTGTTACATTTGTAACATCTTATTTCTCTTCCTCTTCCTCTACCTCCTCTTCCTCTAGAAAAACTCCCTCTACATCTTGCATCACCTCTTGTGAGTTCATGCTCGGTTGAGCTACTACTAGCTCCATATTTAGGTGTTGTAGATCTTCCTCTACCACCTTGAATTCTCCTTCCTCGGAAAGTATCTCTCCCTCTGGCAAAGTGATTCCTCATGAGTTTTTCTTCAGCTTTCAGTGCTATTTGATAATCTTCCTCTACTGTTTTAGGAGACATTATACTTATCTCATCTTGAATGTCCATCCTAAGACCAATCACATATCTGGCCACCTTCTCATCTGTATCCTGGGCTTCTTGAGCTCTTATGCTTACCTTGTAGAATTCCTTTTTGTATTCTTTCACTATCAAAGACCTCTCTCTAAGAGTCTACATTTGTTTGAAAAAGGT
Organism: Pinus taeda; assembly: GCA_000404065.3. Classification (NCBI taxonomy): domain Eukaryota; kingdom Viridiplantae; phylum Streptophyta; class Pinopsida; order Pinales; family Pinaceae; genus Pinus; species Pinus taeda. The sequence goes on along the minus strand of APFE030463155.1, from coordinate 16,253 downwards.
TTGTTGATAATTACTTGGTAGAAACTTACCTCTTAGCTTTACTACCATCCTGCTCCAATTCTTGATAGATTGCTTGCCAAGTCTCTTGCTTTTTTCCTACACACCATCCCACCAAAGCGCTACATGCCCTTTTAGCTTGGTGAAATTAAGCTTTACTTTCTTCCAATCTTTTCTTTCTTCATAGTCGAAGAATTTCTCTATGCCATTAACCCAGTCTATCAATTCTTCTGGATTCAGTCCTCCTTCATATATTGAAACCTTGGTCCTTGGCCTAGTTGTGGATCTCAACGCTAACTAGAAGAATCTCATCTCAGGAGTAACTGCTATAGCTTCTTCCTCTATAGCTTCAACCTCAGGTTCACTAACATCTCCATCATATATATTTCTATCTATTGTTAATGCATCCAATATAGCTTTCATCTGTTGCACATCTTCCATTACTTCAGCATTTGCAAGAGGCTGTCATCTTCCACCACTTCCTCATCCTGTTCCAAATATCAAAGCCATATTAACTTTACTTCTCCTGCTTCTGAGATTCAATTCAGTGTCAACAGGTTGCTATGATACCAATAATGGTGGTCTGATTGCAGGGGATATGGAAAAGCAGCTGAGACCTGATATAATTTCTTCTAATGCAAACTGGATTTCTCCTTGTCCTTCTATTGGGGTATCAGTCATCTATTTCTAGACTGGCTGTTATAACAATTCCCTCTTTCATATAACCATTCTTCCTTTTCTAAATCATCCCAGCCTTTTTTATCGGTGAAATTTATTAGACAAAGCCCCTTATCCTCTATCGGGACTATAATTCCCTAGGAATTACAATAATACACTATCGTTGCTTTTAAACAAGGAAAATCCATTTTTAAATGCAAAATACACAGCTGGAGGCATTCATTCCAGAGGAATGGAAACACACTATCGACACTTTAATTTAAAGAAATGTGTTTAACACAAGTAACACTATCGACGATTTAACTACCGCCCTTCCAATAGCCTCTTCCCCGATGTGATAACATGTGCCTCCCAGCAATCGCCATCGACGATTTCAATACACCAATTCTTGGTTCCTTCCGCTCCAGGCTTGCGATGCAATAACAATCGTGGACTTGACAAGCTTTCCACTCTTCTCTATAGTATTTCGAGTCCGAATAGTCGGAGTTTCAGACTTAGACGGTTCCAATGGTTCAGTTCTATTCTGCTACCAATTAGCGATGTGGCAAAGATTTTGGACCCGATGAGGGTATAGTCCTTGTTCAATAAAATTTCAAGTCCGGAACTCTGTTTGGGCTAAGTAATTTCAGACTTTCTCTCTATAAAGTAGAGTTTTATAGATAAATCCTACAAAAGCATACCTTTTACATAGAGCGATTTAAAGCATACCTTTTACAAAAGCATACCTTTTAGTTAGAGCGATTTAAAGCAATTATGCATAAATCTTATTACCATTGATCCATAAGTGATTATTATAGCATGGTTTTATTCTTAAATTCTATCCTTATCTTAAACTAGAAAAGCATGGAAATTTCTGGCTAAAGGACCCCACTCCTTTGCCTGTAGATCTTTCTGGATTTTTGGAATAAGTTGGAAGATTTCCCCTCCAAGTCTCATGTTCCTGCAATAATAACTATTCAGGAAGAATCCTAAGAAGGAAAGGACTCACATGAGAGAAATCCGATGGTTTTGACAAGCATCCCTACAACTCGATTTTGTTGAGGAGAGAATAGCCTCTCATATCTCATCTACCTCTTAGATTCTAGCAAAACAAAGTATTTTTTCAAGGTATAGGGAGATCAAGTTGAACAATGAAGCTTTAAAGGCTTCAACATATTCAACATTTTGGAAGCAAACTACCACTACCCAACACAAAATGTTATCTTCATTTGACTCAAAAAAATGGAAGTTCCAAATGGCCATTTTAGAACCTATAGTGCTAGTCCCAGGAAGTTCTGGATATTATAAGGCTTCCATATTTTATATTGATACCAAGAAGGTCCATGAAATTGATCAAATCGATTTGCATAAGAAAGGAGGATAAATGATCTACTCAACATTGACCAGTGCAGCCATGGCTACCTTCAAGTTGTACACCTCTTTAAATAATATGCAGTCAAAGTTGAAGATTGAAAGAATGTCTTCTCTGGCCAAAGACACCAGGATTAAAAATTTAGAATATTTAATCATCAAACTACGATGTGACCTTGGTGGTATCCAGGAAACCAAGGAGATAATTAAGAACCAAAATGTAGATATTCAATCCCTTAGGAAACAACTTAAGATTCTAACTATAGAACAACCTAACACTAAGGAAGTGACCAGTTTGGAGATGGAGAATATTTTTTTTTGAAAATAGAACAAGACATGGAAACAATGTTGAAGGAAAAGGAATAATTAGAGGTAGCAGGCACATCAAAAACATGTACATCAACACAATAGGAAGCACAACAAATAAAACAAGCATTAAATTCAAATTCTTGAGACAAACTATCTCAAGATTTAGGAGAATTATCATTAACAAATACGGAAATGGAGAAGTTTATAGAATCACTCACCAAGATGGAGGAGAACAAGATCAAAGAAGACAATGCATAGCTAGAAGAGGTACAAAAGAATTTCTAACAAATTTAGAATATTCAAAAGTATGAGTACCAATCCCTCATAATTCAGATGTTAGCAGAAGCTAAGTGCAGAATTTGGCACAATATCAATGCACTACTTAGATTATCTTCCAGATACATCGCGTTAGGTTTCTTTTTTTATCGACATTTCAAACCAGCAATGGTGGTTCATCTTTAGGATGTGAAAGAAGACTGGTCTCATTTTCCCAAATATATTTGTTACAAAATTGTGATCATCCATTCAAATTATTTTTGAACAAGAAGAACTTGTATAGAGAGTTGAAGCAACAATTCATAAAAGTAAATTTGATATTGAGCATAGGCGAACAAAAGAAAAACAATTATAAGGATGTTAAAATCCAAGACTATGGATGAGCTTGAAGAGCTCAATATTCAAGACAGGACATAGATAGTTATGAAAGTCAAGAAAGTCTTGACAAACAAAAATATTATAGTGTAGCTAGAAAATAAGTGCAAAGAATTGGAGCTACAGGTCAAAATATTTAACATAAATTTATGTTTGTTGCAAAGCAAAGGGGTTCCATCTCTAAGAAATTAGAATGGAAAATTTATTCGATTAGAAAATTATTAGGATAAATTATGCAACATAGTTGCAGATGCATCAAAATTTGCAAAGGCAAAAGGAACTATCAGTGGAGAAGCTTTGATGGAGGGCATAGAGAATGATCTTTTTATTCAACTTTTGAGACATACATAGAGTTAGATGAAAGATTCAGAAACATGGTAAATTTTTCTATCCTAGGTGAAGAGATATGGGACGAATTACTAGAGTTGGTCGAATGAGTACAAAAAAAGGCCTACAATTTTGGCAACAAGACAAACAAAAGGGGTAAAAGAAATAGCTACATTTAGCAACAAATTTCCTTCAAATATTGAATAGAAAATATGAATTTTTCCATATTCTCCATACTACTATTTAGAAATATCCACATTCTTTTAGTACATATTATTTTGTAGTGATTGTTTTTTTAAGTCCCCATTTACTCAAGACAAAGTCTATAAATATTTTGTAATAAGACTAGAAAGGGTTGGATTATGTATGAAGAAAAGAGATCTACCTTGATGTAGGTTGTGGATTGTACTCAAAGTAATCAATTTTCAGAAATACAAAGATCGTTTTGTTCCGGGATTCTCATGTCAAACAAATGGTGATGTTTCTCTCATGTTAAATTGTTCTTGTTTATCAGTTTCTATATGGTTTTCCTTGTTTATTGTTGCAAGTAGATTAACAGTTGAATTTAATTAAATGTACTTTGTTCTAGCTTGTTTTAAAGAATATTAATGTTTTCCTCACATGGTTAACTATAAAATTCATTTAAATATTCTTTATATTTAATTGACCATCCACTTTTTCATCTCAGCCACACCATAAATATCTTAATATCCAAGAGTTTTTCTACCTTGCCCTATTACAACTACCTTCCATTTGTATTCGATTACCCAAAAGTTTATGACTCCATGCCCAATGGATGTTTCCATCACCTTTCAACCAAAATTTTGAAAAACCCACCTTGAACTTCGATACCTTGCCTGAAATCTTGAAAGAAGAAATTAAAACATATAGAGAGAGCCCTCTCTAAAGCTAGAAGGGCGACATCCCATCATTAAATGTGGTTTGTGGTTACCTTTGTAGTTTTCTTCCTTAGCCTATGAAAATTACAAAGTTAGAGCATTCTGGTGACCACACTGTGGAACGATCCAAAAAAAATAAAATTTCCTTTGTAAATATTGTTTTAAGAAATCAAAAAGCTATTTCTTGTGGGTGGCAGTGAAGTAGAGGTTATTAGGCTAAATTTCCATCCAGAATTTGTATATATGCCTAGTTGTAAGTAATATATTTGACGATTTGGCTCTTAGGAAAATCTACAAAATATCCTACCCAAATCCTAAACCACCTAAATTTGTAAATAATCCTAAGAAGTTGATCAGGAAAATGAGTTTTACAGAAATTCAAGCAAGAAATAATCCTTTGCTGAGAGATAATTCACTTCTAGAAAGTTTTATAATAGTTGAGGATATTGAATTTGATTTACTCCTTGAGAATTTTATTTTCAGAAACAAATTAGAAATATTTTCCCCTAAGAAAAACTTCGATGCAACTATTTTGAAACCTGATATATCATCACATAAGCTTATTACTTTAGATTTTGATAAATGTGTTATAAAAGAGTTTGAAAAACTTGAAGATATAGTGAATCAATTGAATCAAGATACACATAAACCTTTTATAGGTCAACAAACTACCATTTCTTCTTCTGCCTCATCATTGACCCCTCTTATGGTTTCACGTTTTTCCACTATTTCCATTTCATCTCCCATCCAGACTATTTTTATACCAACTCAACAAGTCATAGTTCCACCTCCTTCACCACCCATAACATCAAGAACAACTACAAATTCATCCGCCTCTCTTATTCGAATCATGTCAACTCGTTATGCCTATTTTCTTTTACAAGCACCACATAATGCCATGCCATATAATTATGGAAAATGGATACCTTAATTTGATAGCACTAGGCCCATCACAACACAAAAAAACATAGATAAAATGAATGACTTCACAGGGTTAGAAGACTTTGATGATGATGATGTGAAAATGAAGCTCTTTGCACAAAGTTTGGCAAGGGAAGTTAGAAAATGGTACAAAGGGTTGCCCGGAGGAAGTATCGCAGATCTACAACAATTTCATCATAAACTTCTTTCAATATGGGAAGTGAAAACAAATCCCCTTCAAATCCTTGCAAACTATGAAAGTCTAAGGAGAGCTCTAGGTGAAATAGTTTAGGATTATGGCATTAGATTTATCAATATTTATAATTATATTCCAATGGAAATAAAAACTCAGCCATGACTAGCTTTAATTGGATTTCCAGATGGATTTGATGCTACTATGGCTTATCAATTGAGAGAGAGAAACACAGATACTCTGGAAGAAATGAAAATAAATTTTTTTAATGTAGGGGAAAATTTATTGTTCAAAAGAGAAAAATTAAAAGGTAAAAGAAGAGCGACCATTAAAGAAGAACCTTATTTTTTATGAGATGAAAAGCTGGACACTTTAGTGAAAACTATGGAAAGTATGATGGAAAGAATCAATTTTATAGATATAGCTTCACCAAGAGAACCACAAGAGGGTCCTAAAATCAAGAATCCAAATTTTAGAAGGAACCAAAGAGAGTAAAGAACCCCAGTATATCAACAACAAATTAGACCTCCCTTGTAGGAAAATTATGTAGAGGAACAAAATGAGGTAGTAGATGAGCCAGTAGAGAATGAGATTAATCTTTTTGGTGAAGGGGAAATAAACAATGTTTTCTTGACCAAAGAGGAACAATATCTGTTATTTCTAACACAACAAGATGTTATTCCTATAGAATCAAAGGATTACAAAAAGGGTTATCAAAGCACTATTATGGAAATACACAAATATTATAATCTGAGAAATAAGAAAGTTGCAACAATCATACTAAAAAGACCCAAAATAATGTGCCTTCTACAAGTTGAATAAGGGTTGATCCTCCAAAAGAAACCCTTAAAAAACAAGATACAACCCAGAAAGAAGTAGAAAAGTCTCAACCTTCTTTTAACATTGAAAGTGAGTTATCAAAGGTTAAATTTATATTCCTCTAACTAAATTGGTGAAAAAGGATACGTATAGAAGTCATGTTATAAAAGAACTAAAACTAGAAGAGGGAACAGATACTGTGAACTTAAGTTATGGCCATCCTAAATTTTTATTTGGACCTAAAGTTGAATGAAAGTCACAAGATGGTAATGTTACACAATTTTATGTTAGTCTTAACATTCATGATTTCATTTTTCACAATTCCATGATGAATTCTGGTGATTCACATAATCTGATGCCCAAAGTAATTATGGAGAGACTTTTATTAGATATAAGTAGACCATATAAATACCTTTTCTGTTTTGATTCAAGCCGAGTAAGATTATTATGTTTAATCAAGTATCCATGTGTAACCCTTACTAAAATCCTAGCAAAAGCTGTAGTCATGGATATTGTTGTGGCTGATATAGCTCCTAAATACACAATTCTTTTGTTAAGGTCTTGGGGAGAAAAGTTGTAGGGTACCTTGCAGATGGACATGACATATGCAATTATTCCTGTCTTTTGGCAACAAAGGAGATTTTATAGGGAGACTCTGATGAAATATATGGTAAGTAGTTATGAAAAACCTAGTAATTACCAACTGTATTATGTACATTCAGATATGGATTATTTTATTCTGTATAATGGAATGTGTTTAGAGGAGGAAGTGTCAGATATGGAAAGTGAATCAATTAAAATAGATCATGTGACGTTAAATACTATGAAAAAATATGATAAGGATGAAGGCCTTTAAAATATGGATTTTGATGGGGAAGTCCGTAATGAAGGAGCAGGGGTCGATATATGGATCTTAAACACATAATTAGGCATATGAAAGACATATTCCTGCAAGCTCAATTTCCAATGTACCAACAATATAGCTAAGTATGAGGCACTCATGTTGGGGTTGCAGTTACTAAAGAGATGAGGAGATAAAATAATTTCAATACACAGTGATTCACAACTCATCATAATCATAGGTGAGTATTCAACTAAACATCCTAGGTTGAGAGGATACAAAAATGTTGTCTTAGTTTTTTTGTAGTGTTTTCCAGAGTATCAGTTGTCTTTGATTCCTATAAGTCAAAATCTATTAATTGATGCACTCATTACCTCAACAATTACATCTAAAATTCCTTTCCACCCAAATACAAAATATGGGACTGAGGTGAAACATAGATCTACTCCCCTAGATAATATAAGGTATTGGAAAGTGTTTGACGGTGACAAACAATTAGACATTTTTTTATAGTTAAAGAGAGACTTTGAAAATTTGCGTATTGGATATAGAAAATATTGTTAACTAGCATTTGCACCAGATGTTGCAAAGGAAACGCCGTAAGGCATAAATTGAAGAACACAAATACAACAAAAGAATACTTTGGTAAAGAATAACAATATATTGAACGGTCAAATCAATGCCCCATTAACTAGAACCACTGAGTAGAGATATCTATCAACACTAGGATTATACACAATGATCAAGATATTTCCCATATACAAACAACGCCTTCCACAACAACCTTTTGTCACATCCACAGTTTAAAAAATGGCTTGGAACGTGATTGGAATCTCCCATATTGCCTTTTTCATTATGCTGATAAATCTTCCATATTGCTATTTTCATCATGAATATTGTTAGTTCGTTGTTGTAAAGTGTCAGTGTGTTAAATTCAGTACTATAAGTTCAACAAGCCAAAAACATTCCTTAATTAGCATAATGCATTTTTCTCTCACCGTGTATTTTTCAGTCATTCATTACAAAACTTCCATCAAAGAGCACAAGTAACAGATTAACATGTATTTTCCCTTCATTATTTTCATCATAGAGCCAAGAAACACGAAATCCAAGAATGGGTGTCTGTTAAATCCAAATTGCTGCAATGGAAGTGACCTGCCATCAGAAAGAGCATTCCCATCCTCAGATGAGCTCCACTCTTCTTCAGTTGACCACTTGATTTTATTCAATTGCCATAATTTTTTCTCCATTCATTTGCCCCATCTTGTAGTCTGTCAAAGGATTCCCCTTGTCCTCAAAATCATTACCCCATTCTTCTTTAGTTGACCACTTGATTTTATTCAATTCCCATCATTTTTTCTCCGTTCATTTGCCCCATCTTGTAGTCTGTCAAAGGACTACCCTTGTCCTCATAAGCATTACCACTAGTACCAAGGAGATCATTAGAAAACACACTTTACAACTTTGAATAGGACTGAGACATATCACATACAAGAGTCTTCTAGCTACAATATTTTGTTCAAATGATGCATGCTAAGATCATTTAGGCATCCGATTTATGTATAGAGAGATGATTTTGTACTACCAAAAATTTTATCTGCAACACTGATACTGGAAAAATAAGAGTAGCCTGACAAGTATTATGGTTATGTTCATTGAAACAAAATTGCAATTAGGACCCTGATTTGATTAGCTAGTTGCAATAGTCGCAGTTCCATGATAGGTTAGGCATGCCATTTGGGGCGCCATTTTCTGCTACTCAGAAGCATCCTGATCCGCTTCATCAATGTCTACATTCCATATGAAATGGGCATATGATCCAAGAACATTGCTACATAAGAGAGCCAATTAGTTAGGTAACACTATATAAATGGTTTCATATATTAAAATCCACAGGTCTAACAGATCTTGTTTAGCCATTTAAGATATAGAAGCTTTGCAACCCTTGTATATGAGCTATAGTCAAAGAACTGCCCTTGGATATTATCACACATTTTAAAATGTCACACATTGAGTAACCACACAATCATATCAATGAATCTCAAACAACAATCATTACATGGAATTATGCATTTAAATTCATGAACAAAAAGTAGTGAAAAAACACAACAATTAATGCAAACAATACAAACATACAACTTGATCAAACAAAAAATTAACCAATCAATATGCATATAAAAATTTACCACACCCCAATAAATGTATACAATAAATACATACATCTTGATCATACAAAAATTGAACTAATAAACATAGATACAAAAAATGTGAAATTATCACAAAAACCATGGTTGGAAAATATATTATATTGGTTAAATCAAATGCATATACACAATTTCAAGTTCATTTAAGATTTCAAAATTCCAATTAACATGTTATAATTTATATTGATGTATGATTTGATACTTCTAATTGTACAATCTGTTAAACTAAAAGTATTTAGTTCTTAAATGAATAAACAAAATAAAATGAACAAGTAAGGTGGAGAGATGGACATAAAACTTTTAGGATAGTCATGGTCCATCCTCAAGAGCAAAGAGAAAGGGCTTTTATCCCCTTCAAACAAAAGAACAATTTTTATTATTATGATGCTTTTGAATAATTACAGAATAATGATAAAAATTAAATGAATGTTAGTTTATTTTAGGTCATAATAACAAAATAAATTCACATCTTTTGTGATGACATGTAGATATTTCATCTATCATGGCATGCATGTATATTGTTCACTTCCTTCATATCCTCACAAAAATAACAAATTATTAAAAGTTAATGGTCATCTGTGCCTTATCTATAAAGCAACAAAAACTTTTTGAAATAAGTTTAAAATTTCAAGCGAGTATCTAACCTATAAAGTAACAATTGTTTTTGAAATAAATTTAATATTTTAAGCAATTGACTATCCTAATTTAATAGTTGAAAATTTCTCAAAGATGAATTATACTCCATAATAAGAGAGCCAACATTGGAGCCCATACTTTCACTAAAACCTAAAGAAACACAACCACTTGCTAAGAAGAAATTCAAATAATAATAATAGATAATAAATAATAAACATGAAAGTATAAAATGGTAATTCCAACACATAGGTATAAATATACACGCTCTATGTCCATTGTTATATTAAATGGGTGTGGAGAAAATTCGTAGAGAAGCCAAAATTTTATTTCTAATTAGGAGAGTGGTGGAGAAATGTTTTAAGTGTGGGTTGTTGTCATTCTAATGAAACCCTTTGCAAATGGGATGTTAAGATTCTGAGAGAGAAGCTAGGCTTGGTAGAGAGCAACTTCCTTGTGAAGACAGAATGTCACTGTTTGGTTGCTCAGAGTTGTTCTCCTAAAAAAAGGGGCAGATGTGTTTCGAAGAGGATTATTTGCACGACGACTTATAGATCTATGAAAATTCCTTCCATATAGATGCTTGGCATCTTCTATTTCTGACCAATGTAAGTTTATGACATATTTTATGAAAGTTGTGATCGATACCTCTCACATTATGAGCCATTTATGATGGGAGATTCACATGCTATGTAGGGAACATGTCTTGAGGAATGATTTTTTGTTATATTGGCCAATGATTTCGTTGACAAAGAGATATTTTTGTAATTTCTAGTTCTTTAGTAGAGTGAATCTACCAAGAGGGTGCCTCAGGATTTTGAGAAGCCATTATAATCCCTTAATGGTAGCGGTGTAACTTTTATATTGTGTGGATAAGAAAATATTGACTATTGTTCCAAACTACTATGTGTTGTTCACTATATTCATGTTACTGAATTATTAAATCTAGTTATCTTTTGATATGCCATGTTTGTGGTCTTTGAGTTCACCATTCAACAGATGTATTTAAACAAATTGGAAATTTTGATTGATGTTTTAGTATTGGAGATTTTTCTCTTATCATGGAATCATCACAACGATCACTATAAATTATTTGAATAAACTATCATACAAGAAAATAAAGAAATTCAATGGAAATACAAGGCAATCTAAACATTCTTATCATGAAGAAAAATAGGGATATGCATTTCTGATAAAAATCCCTTATTCTCCACATTGCAATGAACAATAATTGTATAACACCCTGCAAACTTAGCATAGTCATTCAATAAAATGCTTACCTTTGATAGATGAATCCATAGAGGCGATATTTGCACCGTAACGAGGTTTTATTTTCCTTATTTCTCTCGATTTTGTGATCCCTCTATCACGTCCATGGATGCAAAGGATCTAGGATTTAGTTTAAAAAGCGAAGAAAATAAGACACAAAAAAGTTGCAATTCAATTTTAAACGAAGAAAATAAGGCAAAAAAAGACATGGCAATTCAATTTACAGGAATGGAGCTATGTCAATGAAATTAAATCCATTAACCTATAATCAGAGTGATCGAATGCAAAGAGTTGGAAAATAATTTTACTAGAGCCAAATGGTGTGCCCCTGGGCTTGCAAATGCAATAGATTCAAAAAAGCTAGATTGGTTTGAGGGAGCCCTCCAAATCCAATCCAAAACCCCACTCCCATCTTCAATGTGACCCACTTTACTGGCAGGTTCTGAGGAATTTCGTCGCCAGAAAAACGCTCCCAGTGGCCACCGTCCAGAACCTCTGACAAGTGAATTCACAACAACATATTGACCCACTTTACCATAGGCTCTGAGGAATTCCTTATCTAGAAAAACACTCCCAATGGCCACTATTTGAACATTGTTGGCATTTTCTATCACGAAGTTGAGATGGTCATCGCTGAGATCCAACAGTGAGATTGATAGCAGAGGATCTATGCGAATTGAATTAATGCCTCTGTGAATTAAATCTAGGCAAATTGCGACCCGGAGAGGCCTGGTGAGAGCCACTGGTTGAAGAATATTTCTATAAAATTGATTCGCAATTCAGTGGTTTTATTGATTACTTGTTGCGTAGCCATCAACATCGCTACACATAGTATTGTTGTCCATTAAGTCAATCCCAGGAGGCGCAGTATTTTTTTATATCCATCTCTCGAACATTGTGGAGTTTTCTGAATTTTTCAAAGCCATTTATGGAATTAGTACAATGCTTTACTGCCCATGAAGTCAACACTACACGACACCTTGTGGACATTTCTGCATCTTTTGAAAAGCATTCAAGGAATTAGTATGGTGTAACATCCCATATCGAATTCAAATTACCTGTCAAGAAAGAAATCAGAGTCAGAAATGGAAATTAGTGCCGAGATTTGTAAGCAGCAGAAGCCTAATCATTAAATGGTCCAGGAGTGGGAAGGTGGGACAAATTGCATCATGATGAACCCACTTCACATCGACAACAAATAATTGGGTCAAATGAACAGATCTGCGCACACTCAATTCTGATTCAGGTTGAATCCCAATATGGGTATTCAACACCGGAGTAGATGACTTGTTTGAAGCAAACTGTTTCCACAACATACTTTTAACCAACAAACTGTTTCCGCAACGAACTTTTAACCACTTTGATCAAACGATTGAAACCTTTGCTATCATTTAACATATAATCTTATGGCCCACAAGGATGACAGTTGGGCAGAGAGGGAGTTGATTTAAGAGGGAACGCCTTAAGGCATAATTAAACCAGATGTTGCAAAGAAAACGTTGTAAGGCGTAATTAAACGTTGTAAGGCGTAATTAAAGAAGAATCAGAACATGTAAAAGGTTATTGAAGATAGGGATTAGTAAACTAGATGTCATTTAAACGTAGAATATGAATGATTTACATTATAAAAAATACCACCCTCCCCCCCGTCCCACCAATATGCTCCTCTTCTTCCTTTATCATCTTTTTTTATTTAAAAAAGAAACCATTGCTTGGTCTTAGGTTCATCCTACAATCGTAAGTTGTTGGAATCACAGCATTGATGTGAGCATGTGTTATACAATTTCATAATCCTAATCCCTCGTTGCAAACCCTTAATACAACTAAATGATTATTTGAGTTAATATATGTGGCCACTTACATACACTATTGTGTATGATGTAAATAATTACCATGCCATGGTGAATGCTCTAGGTGAATACCTTGTCTAGTGGATAACTCCTCTTGAAGGTCTTCTTTTTCTTTGATATAATGGGGATCTTTCCTTTTAAGTATGGTGTATTTTCCTGCCAAACTCCTCTTAACCAATACTCAGATCAAACGATTAGTCTTACAGTTAGGTGTTATCCCTTGTGTCACGATTAGTCTTACAATTAGGACTACTCTAACACTCTATAATTCTTCTTAATTAAATTGGTCCTCCTATGATCGAAGGGGGGCAATGCAAAATTAGTTTTGTCTTACAGTTAGGACTGCTCTAACACTCTATAATGCTTCTTAATTAAATTGGTACTCCTGTCATCGAAGGGGGCAATGCAGCATTAGCTTTTGCCTTCAATCCATGAGTGCTCTAGTTGCACTATCATATGCCCAAACTAAACCACATTGATACATACCGAAATATTCATATTTTATTGTCCCTGTTATGACCAACTCAAGCTCAATCAAATCCTTTATTCTTTCTTCCTATTAGCATTGCTCAAATAAATTATCTACTTAATAGTGTTTAATATATTTGCACAAGCATTTACAAAGGGGTTGGCGTTCCTTAATTCCTTCACACATGTAAATAAAATCTAGTAGAGGAAAAAATCCATAAAATGTTTGGATGTATCCACGAATCTATCTTTGAATTCCCTTATGATCTTATCAATATCACCTTCCCTCTATAGAAACCCCATTAACATTGATATATCTCTTTGTGTAACAACCTTCTATAGTGCAATATGAAATATTATACGATTGAATGACATTTCAACATTGTACAATATTAATTATAATTTAAAATAAAATTCTCCTCTAGACTTCATAAGAAACAAATAGATAACTTCAATAGAGACTTCAATAGAAGCCTAGAATCTATATGATACAAAAAATAAAAATTAAAGTTAAAAAAATTGAAGACTTATTGAATTACACTTTGACATCAATTTAAGAAACAGATAGAGAACTTCAACAGAAACTTCAATAGAAGCCTAGAATTTATATGATAGAAAAAATAAAAATAAAAAATTAAGAAAATTTGAAGACTTATTGAATTATACTTTGACATCAATTTTTATATGGTATGACATAAATTGTGATAAATTTCTATATAATCTTCTAATTAATATAACATAACAATTATCATATGCCATTATTATAAATAAAATAAAATAAAATATCATTTCATTAGATAGCAATAATATAAAATTAACAAATCTATGACACAAAGTAAGACAACCCCCAACAACATTAATTCTTACCTCGGCCATTTAGGAAAAGAACAAAGATAGTGACAGAAACTATCATGCCTTGTTACACTATCATAGTAGTGCTAGTATAGGAAGAAATTCAAGAATATGTTACATAACACTATCAAAATGAACACCTTTAATTTTATTCAGATTTAAAAGAGGTTGATTTTATATTTGTTTAGTCATAAAAATTAATATCAAAGATCAAAGTAATATTTTTCCCTTTTCATATTTTTTATTTGGATTATTTAATTATTAATATTTTGAAAAAATATATATAATAGAAATTTATTTTATATATTTAATTAATTTATGATAACTAAAAATTCAAAAAAATAAGATCACATTGTTTTTATATATTTTTAACTTGCAATGTTTCCACAAATTTTTTGTTTTTCAAAAAATTAACTTAAAAATAAATTTAAATTTAATTCATCTTTTTACATTAAATATTATAAATGACTAAGTTATATTTACTTAAAAGTATTTTTTATTATACTTAAATATTAAAAATAATAAAAATAAATGAAGGGCTGCTATATGCTTAGATCCTATTGCAATAATTAAAGCTAATTGCTAACAAGAGCATTGTTGAATCTCAAACGTTGGGAAGCATACCTTTTTGGGTGATAAAGCAGCTTAGTGAACCATTACAAATTACTGTTTCTTAATATTATTTCCGAATCTTGGTATGATGTTGGTGGTAGGTTGGCATATTGTGTACGACTTCATCTTTTAAGTTCATTGGGTTTCATGACTTTTACGCTAGTTAAAATAAGTTTATATATATATATATAAAGGTTAAACCTTAACTCTTTTTAATTGACAAAATATAAAGAAAACAATATTTCCTGCCGTAGGGTGCAGGCATTCGAATAAAAACAAGGCACATGGTCTTAAAGGGAAGATCCAGTTTTATTGAAGAGAACTCCTAGGTCTACAAAGAATCAAATAAATCAAAGAAAGAAGAAGAAACTAGAAGTGCAAGTAGAGGTTTGGGTACCACATTCCTCCTTTTATTAAATAATGGAACAAAGGAAGTAACTGTACGATCCAGAACCAGATAACAAAGTGATTGTAGGTATTCTATGTCATCTAAAACCGAGATGAGAGGCGGGAAGAATTGATAACTGACGAACTATCACACAATAGTAGAACAAACAATGCATCATGCGTCGTTAAGCCCACCAGTGCCTTCTCACTGCATCCTTGGCTTCCGATATAGATAGAACATTGCCAGGGAGACATACGCTTTTGAACTCTACAAGATGGTTCTTTCTACAATAACATTCATTATTCCCACAATCAACATACTACTTAGGCTGAAGGTCACCATCGATCCATCGCTTGTAGAGCTAGTTGGCTTCACAAGGCTACACGACGAAGGAAGTACCCCATCAGTAGTAGCTGGTGGAAGAGCTGACGGATTAGCTGCTGTACCTGCGGATGAAGCGGCGGTAGCAGGAGGGCTGGAAACTGAAATCACCAATCAAAAACTAAATTAATTCTACTCAGCGTTGTTGGAATTTTCAAACAAGTAAAACGGACGAGAGAAATGGAGTGCCCATACATAGAAGGAAGACCTAAAGTAGCGATGGGTAGAGGATGGGTGGTTAGGCTGACATGCTTCTTGTGTATGCTCATGAAGAGGATCTTCCTTCCACGTCAGAAGCTCCTACCAAGCATCAACACATAGAAGACTACCTTCACGCCACCGTGAGCCCCAAGTTTCTTATTTGTCTCTGGGTTTCACCTCTGTAAAATCCTTCTCTCAAACCTTGCAGCGCAACAAATTTGCACACCGGAGAAACCAACCGACCAGGTTGTAAGAATTTACAGGGTAAGTTCCTCAGACAGAACACCAAAAGGACACCGCTCACAAACAGATCACAGATCAATACACCAGTGTTTTGATTTGGTTAAAACCCTCAGAGAGGGAAACAGTCCACGGCCTGCGCCAACGTGGCTACTACAGGCAATTTATTA
>APFE030463152.1:269763-302038 GCA_000404065.3 Pinus taeda | reverse complement strand
ATTTTATTAATATTTTAGAATTAAAAAATTAAAAAACAATTTATGAAAAAAAATCAAAAACTATTACACATTTTATAAAATCTATAAACAAATTTATTAAATACATTCTACTATTTTTCCTTAATTAAAAAATAATATCGGCATTATGTGTTGGTAACGTTTAGTTACATGAGGCATTGTCTATTGTAACCATTAGTTAATATGGCATGCCACGTAATATATCTATTAAGGCATTGCGTGTTGTAACGCTTAGTTACCTGAGACATTGTCTATTGTAACCATTGGTTTATATGGCATGCCAGGTGTGAAGCTAAATCATTGAAAAAAAGTAGTATCAAAAGAAAATGTCGAAAATAATAGCATAATCATATAAATATAAATTTGAAATAATTGTAAGTATTATAGGATCCAACTATTGTATCTGATTGTAAAAACTGATAAGTCTATAAAAACTAATACGTATAAGTTTATTAGTTTGATTAGATTTCTTACTGCAAATAAAAAAAGACGTAGGGAGCTAAGCATAGCATATGAAGATTAGGTAGAAGTAGAGGCATTGTATCTGATTGTAAAAACTAATAAGTCTATAAAAACTAATACGTATGTTTATTAGTTTGATTAGATTTTTTACAAATAAAAAAACGTAGGGAGCTAAGCATGTGAAAGACTAGGTAGAAGTAGAGGCATTAATCTCAATAGATTTTTGGGCATCAAGATGAGGTTGGTTTGGTGTCGTTTCAAGATCAATGGCTTCTTCAATGTTCACTAGTTTAATTTTTAAACCATATTATGTAGTATTATTAGAATTTCTTATTTATTATTGTTTGTGTCTAACAAGTAAATATTTCATGTACCAATACATGTGTGTATTGTACATAAATATTGGTTTTGATGGCTTTTTGGTGTGGCTAATATCTGAAATCCATATCAACACAATACCCATAACTTTTGAGTCCAAAAAAAAGTGCATTACCCAACTACTTTGACTTTGGATTCATCAATTTTCTTTTTAAATGACAAAGGGGTCAATTTAGATGCAAGCTAAACTCACTACCTAAGCTTGTGCTTGGATTGCTCCTATCAAGCCTCGACCTTCTCCGCCACTAACGTAAGAGAACTCTGACAAACAATTAATAAACTTTCACCAAGAGATAATGAAAAAGGAAATGTGACAAAGGAAGTGAAGATGGAGTGCTAAAAAAATGAGCCAAGCAAGAAGAAGAGAAGCCAGAACTAGAGCCCTTGAAGAAAAATATAAAGAAAAGTGTTAAAACTTGCTAGAGACTACAAATCCCTATTAAAAAAAAAAAAAAACTCACAAACCAAACTAAAAGATGATGACAATTGTAGAAATACATCAACCAAGTAGTTGGCCCTCAATAGCCCAATGATTCACCAAGATGTAGGGCAACAAAGAATAATACCATAGATGTTGTAATAACTAGGAATACAATTGCTAATGGGTATGATGTGGAGCATGCACTAAACATCATAGCCATATGGCCCAACTCTTCTACCCTAAAATCAAACATAAAGGCATTGAGATGCATGCTCTATATTAATAACCTATCTCATCACAAAGTGTGGGAGGGTGACACGTCAGTGCTACGTGAGGAACATGACGATGTCCTCAACTCACCCCACTAAGTTCATGTCCTATCTCTTATTTTGTAAGTTAGTACAAAAAGATTTATATTAATATAAAAAAATTTACATTGATAGCATATGATGGCCATATGTTAGAACCAACCTAAAGATGTCCATAGATAGAATAGGTCAAAGGATGGCCATGAAACAAAGTACAAAACACATATAGAAAAATGAAAAAAAAAAAAAAAAACATTGGAATTACATAGCTTAGGGTTGATCACTAGTGCATCTTTTCATTCCTTTCTTCTTTGCTACTTTGATCCAAACTTCTAGAGATGTGGCTACCAAACCTACATAAGATTGTTTTGACAATCTAAGGAGGCATCCTTTTCTGAATCTGAAGAGATTAATTCATGAGCACACTTCATAGCACCCACATTTTTATTACTCTCGTGAATATATGTACCTTTTAATACTATGATGAATATTTTTAAAATTAATATTATCTCAAATAAAATTCCTAACATGTAATGCATATTGTGTTTGGGTTTTACTACTGATCGTTACACAATTGTACACAATTGTATTAGGTCAATATTCCCCCATTTATATATATATATGATATAAAATATTATAATATATATATATATTATTATAATATATATAATAATGGATGTTGTTTATTTTTAGAATTATTGTTTCTAAATTTTTAATTTAATTATCCAATAATTATTAGGTAGATGGTAGAAAATTAACCTATATAAATATTTTATATTCTTTAATAGTATACACAAATCAAAGATTGACATTTATCTTTCAAGTAATTATGTCATTTTTATTTTTTTAATTAGAGTGAAGAATTAAAAGCAAATGTCATATGAGCAAGTGTCATATGAAATGAGTTATAGTTTTTGGGCATTTACTATTGATAAGTTATAGTATTGATCCATGGTATTGTGACAAAGTATATTTACATATTAAGAATCTCCATAGATAAGAATCATGTTCCATGTTTTTTCAAATGTATATATGATTTTGACCCAAATGTATATATGTATATATAAATATTGTTCCATTTCTAATAGACTTTCTTTCTAAATCCAATATGTTGGATCTATTTAAGCATTCAAAAATGTATTTTAAACAACAAAAAATCACGATATTGCTTGAAATGTATTGTTGGAGGCACATAGCCATTATAACAATATTTCTCATCATCATGTCACTTGCAGGAAATTTCAAATATATATAGACTTATGGGTCTAGTTAATTGTATATTTTTCGAACTTGCCTTGTGTATGTTTGGAAATTGGTCTCTTAGCATATACAATTTATTGTCTGAGTCTTCTGTGGACAGATTCTTGAGTCAATTAGTAGTGGGGTTGTTGTTGATAGCTGATTCTAGATGGTTATCTCTATTGGCATAGGAATCCATTCGGACACATTTTTGTGGTAGTCGTATCCTGTCTCGTTTTGGTATTTTTATGGTGGTTGGTTATCTTTGTGGGTTATGAGTCTTCATTGTGGGGAATTGGACAATATTATAGGCGTTGGAGCTCTTATTTGGTCTATAGGAGACAACCTTCTTATTTTTTGGTTTGAGTTGGATGAACTTCCACTTCATTCCTCATATAGTTTCATTGGGTGTGGGTTGTTAAGTCGATGTCTTGTGTGTCTTTTTACTTCTATCCTCATGCCTCCAAGATAAAGGATGAGCAGTTCGAGAGGAGGTTTCAGTGATTATGGGTACATAAGGGTGTGCCATTTTTCTTATTATTTTTTATCCTCTGCGTTTGATGTGGTTCCCCTGGAAATTTAGCGAGAGATTCTCATCCTAGAGAGTACATAAGTTGGAGATCATCCATATTATTCTGATTCAGAATTATTCTCTGAGGATGAGAAATGGTTACCAACACCTGGAATATTTCGACCGAGGAGGTGCCATTTTTTGAGTTCCTTGGCTCTTATCCATTAGCTCACAACCATGTTACATCTTATCTTCAAAGACAAACAAGTCAATTATTACAATGTTTTCTTTGGTTTGAAAGATATTAAGTGAATGCTTCGTGATATGTGGTTTTGTTTAGACAATTTTAATGCTCTCCTATCAAAGATGGAAGGTTTTTTTTCTTTTTCATTCTGCATCTAGAGATCTAACAAAACCTCCAATGGATGATAGCATTCAGTCTCCTATTATGCTCTCCTCAGACCATAATTAGTAACATGCTTCTGGTTTTTTGGTCTTCTGGATTTTGGATGGTACTTGGGAGGTCTATTTGGTTAACTCTTGAAATGTTATGTCTTGGAATTTTCTTGTGGCGACAATGTTGTACTCAACGTGATGGTCTAGTCTTTGGTTATGTTTTATGACTCATGAATGGGTGCATACTTTTATGCACATGTTCTAGTTCTATGGATCTAGGTTCTCACTGGAATGCTCCTCCGACATTGTGGAGTGATGGAATTCTATGCCATTAAGATTTTGAGTGTGGACCTGGGTACTCACTGGAATGCTCCTTTGTTGTTATGGAGTATATGATGTGTTCCCTCTACCATATATGATGCAGTTTATCAAAACACACAATTCTTTTGGGTGTCAAATGATATTATGTGTTTTTGGGTGTCAGATGATATTATGCTTTGGTTATCACTACATATCGGTATATTTTAGTATCTTTCATTCTTTATTTGTTGGTAACCTACTTGGTTGTTGGGTGTTTTTTTGTCACTCTTGTAGATGTAATTCGTGGGCTGTAAAAATGGGATTTTTAATGCTTTATACCCAGTGGAGATATGTTTATTATGTTTATATTTTGTATAGCTAAAACTTATATGAGGTTCAAACCCTCATATTTATGTCATTTTTTGAAATGAAATATAAAGTGCCTTTATCCCCTTTAAAAAAGTAAATCATATTTATGTTGAATTATTTTTTTATTTTTTTTATTAATAAATGCAAAAAAAAATTGTGGTTCCTTAAACTTATGATTACTTGATGAATATACCATCCCTTTCGCTCTAATTGTCAAACGTGAATTAAAAAAATAAAAAATAAAAATCCATTTTTCCAGACAAAAATTGATAGATCGGCAACAATGTTCAAAATTGAACCCTACCTAGCCCTTCTTTGGGCTCCTAGTCCTTCCTAGAAGGGCTAAAAAAAATTACCCTTCGAAAAAAATTAAAATATAAAAATCACTCGTTAATCACGAAGGTTAGATTAAATTTATGTATTTGAAAAGAAAGGAAATATTTTTATTAACCTGTCAATATTTTGTAAAGTTTATGAGATTCTGGAGTCTGGAACAACAAATAAATCACTTTGACCAATGACAATTTCATAGAAGAGACTATTCTTAGTTCATACGATCTCATACGAGTTACTAGTTATGTCATGATTTGGGGACATCTCCTTATGGTCCCCAACTTACGTTGACATGATGTAACCTGCAACAAAGAGACATGCAATAGTCATGGCATTATTACACCTAGCATAGGGTGGCAGAGCGCATTGAATACCCATTCAATAACTCTGTGCGTACTGTCACTCCTCCCTGATTATCCTTGAGTACTCTTTCCCTGCATCCGTTTTTTCCATTTTCATTTGAATTGCAACCCATCATCCAGAGAAGGAAAGTTGTCATTCAACGCAAGAATGTAAGTTATTCTTCATTATACTCCTTATATATTCATTTTCATTTGGTTATTCATTCTATGGATTCTTTAATAGTACACTCCTTGAAGTAATGACAACCTTCATGGTCACACAATGTATCTTGTGCACCATAGAATCCACACCCCAAGAAATCAACAATGTGGCCAAATACCCTAAATGTAATTGCTTGAATCCTTCCATCACAAGCATGGGTGTTGAAGTTGTGATTTTCATTAACATTGTTAATGGTGGAAATTTTTATCGTCATAATTATATGAATCTACCAACTACGAAAAGAATATCTATCTTATACCAAGGGTATTGGACTCCACAACTATACCACTCTCATTCAAAGTCTTGTCTGATTTCTTTTGCTGCTTAAATTCATACAGATTTCTTGTCCAAGTACCATTTTTCATGAAGCTTTTGTTCTCTCTCATAAAGCTACAAGTTTCCTTGAATGTTACAAAGCATAATTCAACAAGGCAATGGATAACCTATCAAGAAAACTATAGTCAAATCCTATGGCATCCTGCTAAGGTTGAATTTTGTCTGCCACAATCTTGATAAGGGATATTTAATTTATTTATTTACTTATTCTATTTTTTTATTGATTTAATAGGTGAAAATCTTGAAAAATGTTTCCTATTGGTTGCCCAAAGAAGGATAAAAATAAATTGTTAATTATTGATGCATTTGACCTTCCACAACATTCTAATCAACTATGTAATATTCAAAATGAATTTGATGTTCATCTACATTAATATGACAAATCAAATAGCTTAGAGCTTATTGAAAGAGAAAATCCATAAAAAAATGCAAAATAATATTCAAATCAAAATGAAATACAAGATTTTCATGGTCTTATGTTGCAAAACATTGTAATGGTAATGAAAGGATAAAACTTTCTTGATGTGTTAAATTTAAAAGAGATACTACATTTTTAAAAGAGGGAAGTACCAGTCTTCAAGTTAGTGGTCTAAGTAGCCATGCAAAATCAGAAGCTCTATTATATTTAGAACATTTGGAGGGAGAAAGAAAACAAAGTAATATTCCAATCACTAAACAAGTTGAACCAATGGTAGATGCTGAGAAGGAGAGAATTATATCAGTGATTGAAAACATGTATTTTGTTTCTACACATGTTTGATCATTAGAAATGTATAATTCAATATGTGACTTGAATAGATATAATTGTATTTTGTTTCTATACATGATTTATCATTAGAAACGTATAATTCAATATGTGACTTGAATAGATATAAGTTTGCTCTACTTGTGCTTCTAACATATGAATATTCTACATACACAAATACAACATCAAGAAAATAGTTTTTTCAAACTCCTAAAGAGGTGTATTCGAACAAACTAAAAGAAGAGATTTTACATAGCCCATTTTACTCAATTTTAGTTGATGAAAGCACTGATTGAATTATGGAACACCAATTAGATATATGTTTTCTTAAAATAAAGAAAGGAAGGACTCAATGTATGTATGATGTAGTGAGAACTCTTTTAGTAGAAATGGATCTATCTTTGATGAAGTTTGTTGGTTTTGGTTTGAATGGTGCATCTTCCATGATGGGTATTCATGAATATTTATTTTCTAAACTTCATCGAGATGCTCCTCATTTATTAGATATCCATTTCATATCTCATAGGGAAGAATTAGTGACCAATGAGACTTCATCTCATTTTCCATAGGTGCAATATATTAACAAATTTGGAAACAAATTTTATTCATGGCTTGGGAAATCAACTAAATTACATGAAGCATTGAAATAGCTAATCTAATAGTTTCAAATCACTAAGTTAGAGGTCTTACAAATTCATCAAATTAGGTGGTTCTCTAGAGGAAAGGTCATGGAAAGACTTGTTAGACTCATGCATTATTTGTTAAAGGATAGGGAGTTAGGGGAGAAAAAAATATATGAGTTGGAAACAATATTTCAAGTGAAATTTTGCATCCATCTACTTACAAATGTGCTCATTGAATTAAATAAGTTGAATCAAAGTTTCCAAGAGGATCATGTTGATATTACATCTATTGACACTACTTTAGATGTTTCTATTAGCATGCTTTGTAAACGTTTTTTGGTGTAGGTGCACTGCAAATATTTTCTTTTTAGTTAAAGAACAAGGAGGAACCTTTGAATTTGTAGATAGCATAGGTATTGTACATTTACATCCATTGAGGTTTAAAAGTTTTCCAAAGATGAAAATATCGGGGACACTAGATGATTGTATTATTTTGGGAAAATGTTTTGTTGAACGATGATTGAATATTTAGATAGGATATTCTTAGATTTACATGCATTTAATGATGCTATGTTTTTCACTCCTCAACATTGTTATGAAGAAGTGAACGATTTAGATTGTCAAACAAACATATAGTTGAAATGTTTATGTGAAAAATGTAACATTGGGAAATCATTTATTGTTTATGTGAAAAATGTAGCATTGGGGAATCATCTATTGTGAATACTACTAGAAGTTTGGGTGAAATGGATGAATTCATTTATACTATTTCTAAATCATACCCTAAAATGCATATGTGTGAAGGGACCTATGTGGAGATGAACATAAATGTTTTGAAGGCTTTCCATATTTGATGCAATTATGGAACATTATTCTCATTATCCCAATAACCACATAAGTGTGTGAAAGAGACTTTTGAAAATTAAACAGGATAAAAAATGATGATAGATCAAAGCTTTCATTGGAGACACTAGATATGTTAATGTTTCTATCTCTTATTTCACCTCATGCTCCAAATGAGGTAGATTTGAATGCTATTATGATGTATGGAAACAAATTAAAACTAGTAAGCCAATTCCATTGGGAAAATAGATTTATATTTTCAATGATGTAAGTCCAAATACTTTTGAAGATGATCAAATGAATAAAAAAACACATATTTACTAAATTTTTCCTTATTTACTAAGTCATATTGATATTTTATAGTGTTTTACTAAAATTACTCATTAATATTTTATAATATTTTACTAAAATTACTCTTTACATTTTTAAAATTTTTAAAATTTAATAAAACACTATTTCATTTTTTTTTTCAAATAATCTATTTAATATACATTTTTCAATAAAAGTGCAACTTCTTTTATAACCTTTCATATTTAAAGGCTTAAATGAATATATATCCTTCCGAGCCACCCTTCAAATTTGATCATTGATCAGTCGTGTCTGCGCTTTGCATTTTGGTCTTAAGATCTGATCCTAATTTTGGAAACGAAACAGAATATTATTTCAGCGTTTATCACTGTTCAATCTCTCTGCACAACCGAGGAATGAAACCGTCGTTCTAGCTGGAGTAATTCTCAATGCAGGGCGCTCAGATGAAATAAATTAAAAAACTGAAGCAGAAAACTTGATCAGATTCTTGTATCCTAGAGCATTTTTCTCCATTAATTGCTATAGATCTGCATCTAAACTGTCTGACGATACCCAGAGGTATGAATGAAGGAATCTGAATAGCCGGCTGGCTTCTGGCCATAATTCCTCCATGAAAATCTTGTCTCCACATAACAACCTACTGCTAATTAGAATCGCACCAGACCTGCATCATAATTGGGTAAAACTGATTTTCTTCCAATTTCTTTGTTGGCATCATAAATTTGAAATCACACCCGTTGAGAAGCGCCCATGCATGCTCTTTAATGAGAGAATCCTCTCTGCACATTGATTACTTTGCATTGATTGGAAAAAACCCTCGTGTCAGGCGATTCCAGAAAACTGGATTCGAGAAAGATCTAGTCAAAACGCTCCATTGAGATCATCACAGGCAAAAACCCACTTCATCCCTTCAATTTTCTGGGTCAAATGCCAAAATCAAAGAAAAATTCCTTTCGGGGTAAAATTCTGAGAGATGTAATCTGGAAAAATCTTTTTGAATATATTGAACTTATGTCGATGGCAGATTCCAGAAAATATCCGGAAAATTGATTGAATATATTAAACTTATTATGTTCATTGCAGATTCCGAAAAATATCTTAAAAACTACAGAGAAGCATAATTCAGAGTCATTACATAGTTTCCTTAAATACGCTTGGCTATTGCCTAGGGCACAAGAACCTCTACACTGTGCAATTTATTCAAGTAGTCATGGCAACATCCCAAGTTGTTTTTCTCAAACTTGGTGTGTTTCTCATACTTGTTGTTCAGTGTGGAGCCTCAAAAGAATATCCAGGCAATGGCACACAACCACCTCTTGCACCTGCTGTGATAATTTTTGGTGATTCCACTGTAGATCCAGGCAACAACAACAAAGTCTTCACCCTTATCAAGAGTGATTTTCCTCCCTATGGCAGGGACTTCTATGGTCAGAAGCCCACGGGACGGTTTTGCAATGGAAAGATTGTCACGGATTATATAGGTAAAGATCAAAAAATTTAGCAGAACAATTTTATTCATTGGGTATTAGGTTTGCATTTTCATCCAATGTTGCTAACTCTTTCTTCATGTCCTTTGCAGTTTCTTCTCTGGGAATCAAAGAGCTTCTTCCTGCTTACTTGGATCCTGAGCTCAAAAGTGAAGATCTGATCACTGGAGTGAGCTTTGCATCCTCGGGGACAGGATATGATAATGTCACCGCCAAAATTCTGGTAACATTACCATATATAGTTACAAGGAAACATTAGGGAAAATTATAGTTATGTGTATCGGCTTGTTTTATAAATTTGCATATTATTTTTTTTTAATCAAAATTTTGATGTTACACTAGTAATCAAAGATATTGGTATATTCTTACCATTTCCTCAATTCTTGGGTTCCTCTTTTTTTTAATTAAATTTTCTGTAAGTTTATATATTAATATATTTTTTATTCAAAGTTTGATGTTAGAGTCTGAATCAAAGATGGTGGGATAGTTTTATTATCTCCGGCCTAAATCCATATTTATATTTTCACATTTCCTTAGTTATAAATTCACTCTATTAGTTAAACTATTGAGTAATTACTTATGGAATTACTGAAAAATAGAATTTATGGCTATTCTCCTCATAAGTTGTTTTATAAGTTAGCTATGAGTGGGGCATCGAGTCTTATGCCATTTAGCAAATAGTCCTGCAATAGTGGCTGATGCCTCTAGCTTTCAAAGTAATAGCTATTCTCCTCACTGTTTTATATGTTAGCTATTAGTGACCTTAGAGTCTTATGCTATTTAGCAAATAGTCATTCAGCAATGGCTGATGCTTCTAGCTTTCCAAGTAACTATATTAATATCATAATTCCTATACAAATTCAAAATTTCCTCATTTCTTACCTTAATAGAATCTTATTCTATTAAGATGAAAACATTTTACATTTATAATTATATATTTCCTTATTTGAAAATATTATTTAATGATTTTAAATATTAAGGTTAATTTTAAGGTTAAGATTCAATTTTAAATTTTTTTATTATATGTATTTAATAATTTTAAAGATATAAAATCAATTTAGATTATTTTCCCATTGGCCAATACTCTCAAAAATACACTTCTTAAACCTAAAGTTAATATATATCAATCATTTTCCAATCACAATATCATCCAAACTCAGTAATTACTGGGTTGTTTTCATATTTTTTGTTTGGTATTATTATGTTTTCTTTCTTATTTCTTTTCTCCCTATATAATTATATATATTATTGATTGTTTTAATAATTTGTGACTAATATTGTTATCTTTTGGCCATTATTTTTCCTTCAACCTAGTCCTCCCCCTTCCTCCATAATTATATATATTACTAATTGTTTTAATATTTTTGTGATTAACATTGTTATATTTTCACCATTATTTCTCTAGACCCTCCCTATTATTGATTGTATTAATATTTTGTAATTAACATTGTTATGTTTTCTTCATTATTTCTCCTAGCCTTTTTTTTCAAAATAATAAAATCAGCATTATTATATTTTTTTTGCATTATTTCTTCTCACCCCTCCCAAAATAATATAAATTAGAATTATTATGTTTTTTTGCATCCCACTACTCCCGAGTACTTAATTATTGTTATATTTTCTCTATATGATTTCGTCATACCATTCATCCATAATCAATACACTCATTTCCTTATAATAATCTAAAATTTCCTGAAATATTTTTTCTATATTTTTCCACTGCGCTTCTTCAAATAATTGAAAGCAAACCTCTTTATATATATATATCTATTAATATATATATATATATAATATTACATATATATATATACTATTAATATTAAATTATATATTAATATAATCATTAATTTCACACTAAAACAATAATTATCATAATTTCACACTAGCAGAATAATTACTGATAATGGAAATAGACACTGCTACTTAACTACTAGGTTTAATTTTTTTAATGGTTTTTTAAAAAGGTAAATCCAACTAAATTCTATATATGTTTTTAAAATAGATTGTGGCATTTTATCAAGCTTTTAGTTTAAATTTACCTTCGCACACAGCTTTTCTAAACGCAAAAACCAATTTATAACTGGTTTGTGTCCTGCCATACATGGATATAGTCTGTCATACCTCTGTGGAAACAAATGGAGTACTTCACCCAGTATCAAAACCAATTGATAGAGCTAGTGGGAAAAGCAGCTGCATCTTACATCTTATCTGAAGCAATCTATGGTATAAGCATGGGGAGCAACGACTTCGTCAACAATTACTTTATAAATCCAATCAGAATGGCGCAGTACACTGTGGAAGAATACGAAGATTTCCTGGTGGAAATCGCCACAGAATTTATCAGGGTAGGCATGCAACCCACAGTTTTTTATGCTTGTTATTGCTAATTTAATATAGATTTTTACTTCAAATTTATGTTTGATTTCTGGAATAATTTCAAATTTATTTTGCATACTTTTTAAATATTTCTAAAATATTCTAAAAATGTACCATAATATCCAACTTTTACACCATTTTTCTTTTTCTCAAATACAGTGGATATACAGTATGGGTGCTCGTAAACTCGCTGTCATAGGGGTTCCTCCCTTAGGTTGCTTGCCTTCGGTGATAACGATAAGGGGAGGACACAGCGAAGGATGCGTGAATGAATATAATGAAGCTTCCATGGGCTTCAATCAGAAACTGATTGCAGCTGTGGACTCATTAAGCACTGAGCTCGTCGGACTGAAGATGGCCTATGGTGATATTTACAGTATTCTCTATGACATTATAGAGTTTCCACAGAAATATGGTAACGCATAAAATTTCTGAGGTTAAGTTGATTGTGGATTTTTGGAATATTTTGGAATTTAATGGATTAGATTAATTATCTAATTTTTTGTATGTAAGATTTTAAAATATTCAAATAATTTTGTGTATATAATGATTTTTAAATATCAAAAAATCTAAATATAGAGATACAAGACTGACATAACTATATTTATCTTTAAAATTATATATAATTTGATAAAAATATATATTTATTTAAATTATATGTATTATTTTTAAATTAATTTTTGTTTAAATAATAACATTATTTTGAAAATTTAATGAATACAGAGTAAAGTTAACTGTTTAAATTCGTTCCAAAATATATAGTTTTGCTAAAATCTCATTGACTAAAAATCTAACATTCTGTTTGACAGGGTTTGTGGAAGTAAGAGATGGCTGCTGTGGCACCGGTCTACTGGAAGTGGCCGTGTTATGTAATAGGGCAAGCCCTTTTACCTGCACTGATGCTACGAAATATGTATTCTGGGATAGTTTCCACCCTACACAAAGTGTCTATAAGATTATTGCAACAATTCTGCTCGAGGAGAACCTGTCTAAACTTCTGTAAATACATACATATATATATATTTTTATTTTCTAACCCTTGAACTGTTGATTTAAGTTGAGAATTGCTTAATTCAAAGAGGTCATATTTCAATATCACCTTGATTGCAGAGGAAGAACGTTTTAATGCTTGATAATGGTCTTTCAGATGGCTAATTGGTTTTTTTTGGTAATTGCATCCCATGCCCATGGTTAAGCCAAATCAGTTATTCTATATAGAAGATGGGCTCTCATATTCAACAGAGTACTTTGGTTGGATTTTTTAAAGCTTTAGATAAAAGATCTCAAAATTCTGATAGTCGAATTAATTTATTTGTAAAAGAATTTGAAAATGAATTAACAGATAATATTATATTATTTTAGGGTTATAAGTTTTATAAATATTTGGATTTATCAGTTTTAAATTTGAATAAATTAAAGATATTTCAGGTGGTTGGGAGGGTTTAATGATAACCTCTTTACCCCTGTTCTAATCTCATGATGTGAGTATGTTGTATGTTTGATGACGCGACTATGTTGTATATGTCTAATGTATGTAAGGCTGTGGGAAGATGTTGTAAATGTTTAATGTATGTACCTCTAATGAATTAAGTTGGAGGCGAGCTTCTTCAAAATTTTGCAAATTTTAAAAGTTTAATAAATATTTAGATTTATAAGTTTCCAAATGAATAAATTAAATTTATTTTATAATATAAGAGTTTTATATATCTATTTAAGAAATAACATCATTTTAGTTTATGTTCAATAGGTGGTTGTATTTTGGGTTCAATATACCATGTTATTTATTTTTCACATTCTAGCTAGCGAATTTGCTTGTTTTCAATTAATTATACATTGGTTAATAATAAAATACAAAAAAAAAAATATTTATGGTATTTGAAGTAAGTTTGTAAACATAATAAGTCATATTATATGTATTATGCATCATGTTATACTGGTTAATTTTGAAAAATATTAAGTAATTTAATGAAAGGTTATGTGACATTTTATTATTTGTAATTATATATGAGTAAAATTGACTTTAATCTGGAAAGTGTAATTGTTTGTAATCTTCTTATAAAGGGTTTATGAGACATAATTATCTTTATATTAGTTTTTCTTCTTCATATAATGATGATTATGTTAAAAACATAAAAGACATTTCTTTCTTTATAGGTTTTCCATATTTTAAGAGCTATGTTGAAGACCATTATAAAACACTTTGATTCTAAAGAGATTAGATTTATATTTTAGATTAAGAAGACAATTGAATTTAGAATTACATGACAAAGATTTTGCACTTAGTAGGAAGGAAATACAGGATGGAGTCAAGCAACAATTACAAGAAAGCAATAGCAAGTATAAAGGAAGAGTAGATTCCAAAAGAGGACAACTGGATTTTGATGTTGGACACTTGGTTATGGCACATTTTCGGAAAGAAAGATTTCCTAAAGGGAAATATAATAAGTTAAAATTGAAAAAGATCGGACCATGCAAAATTTTGAGGAAATTTTCCTAGAATGCTTATGAAATAGAACTACCCAAAGGCTTTGGCATTTCACCATCTTTAATGTTTCACATCTATACCCAAAGGAACCATTAAATGATTCTACAAATGCACCTGCTAGTGATAAAGTTCAATGGGAGAAACAACTACCTTAAGCATCAACAAAGCAAATTGAATCAATCATCGATAAAAGGGTGGCTAAAAGGACCAGGAATAAAAAGTATTTTCAATACTTCGTTAAATGGAAGAATCAACTAGTTGAAGATGTTACTTGGATGACATCAACAGAGATTTCAAAATATGGCAACAATATTGAAGAACTTAAACATATGAATGTATATTTTCCTCCTAGGTAGTATGATGCAAGAGAATCCTCTATTTTGTATTTATTTATTTATTTAATTTGGAGAATCTTAGAAAATTCTAGATTTTATGGAGAAATTGTTGGGATTAAGGTAGTTAGGATAAATTCCTAGAATTGAGAGGATTTCTCTCAACTTCCTCCAAATATCTAGGAAGGAGTTATCTCTTTGAAGAATTGTAGAATAATAGTCATGTAATTCATTTGCAAACTCAAGTTTTTGGAGAATTTAATTAATGAATTTTATGTTTGTGAAATTGATCCTCTTGGCTGTGATTCAAACATTTGACACCTAATACAAGTGACTCTATCTAAGTGTTTTGATGACGACTTTGTTTGTTGTGATTTTGTTGCTGAAAATATAATATTTAAATCACCAAAAACCTAAAATCAAAACCTTTCAAACAAACCCCAAATTTTGCATTACATTTTGTGCAACACATTTATATTTAGTACAATAAAAGATAATAATGGATGGAAAAATGAACATTTTATGTAACACTATCAAAATTGAAAATATATACCTAAAATGTTTATGAAAACTACCTAAAAAATACTTAGCCAAAATATTCTATTTAATTACTTAAACAAAATATTCCATTTAATTAGATAAAAAATTAAAAATTAATTTAAAATCTATTTTATGATTTAATGTTTAAACATTAAAATTATTTAGATTTTTAAGATTTCTATATTTATTAATTCATTTATTTTAATTTTAATATAATGTAAAATAATTAAAAAACAAAAAACAAGCACCCCGCAATATATTGCATCTACACTTAGATGGGGTGATTAAAATATAGTGCATCTACACTCATATGGGGTGATTAAAATATAGTGCATGTACATACGGATAGGGTGATTACAGGAGGGACGTGATCACCTATTTGCCTACCTGTATCCCATCACTTAGACACTTCCGGTCACAAGGAGCCCAGATAATGAAAGAGATAAAGGGCTAGGTTGTAGGCCTTTTAAATTATGTACGATGAACACAAAATATTACAAGATTATTGAGACATACTTGCTCATGAAAACCATGTTAACGTTAGCTTTGGAGAAAGCATATACACTTCATGAGGATACTGTGCTTGGTTCAAGATCTTTGAATAAAAAATCAATTTAATGAGCTTTAGCTTTGGAGAAAGCATATACACTTCATGAGGATACTCTGCTTCCTTCAAGATCTTTGAATAAAAAATCAATTTAATGTGGAAATACTCTGCTTGCTTCAAGATTTTTGAATAAAAAATCAGTTTAATGTGGAGAGGGTATATGATATTGAGTTTGTAGTGAAGCAATGATAAAATAAAGAAAAAACCAAGAGAAGGAGATGTGGTTTTATATTTCTAATTCCATCATCATGTACCAGATCGACCTTCCCCTAAGATGAACCTGTTAACTTTGCTCTGCACAAGAATGAATTAAAGCAAGTGTTACCACCACCTACTGAATTAAAGCAAGTGTTACCACCACCTACTCATTGACTTGGTTTGAATTCAATTTCTCATTTTTCCAAGTCATCATAAAATATGGCATTGCCAATAGTTATAGGTTGTTAGTTTCCTTTTGAAGCTATGCATACTTAGAATGAAACTATGAATATTTTAATGAAACATTAAGTTGGAGTGTTATTAATTTTTTTTTTCTATCAATTTTCCCACTATGATATGATAGATTTGTCAATTTTTTTTTCATTTAATAGATAATGAAAAGAATTAAATTATATTTTTTAGATTTATATATATATATATTATATATATATATATGTTTATTATTAAGTATATATGTTTAATATATTTTAATGCATATTTAGTATGGAATGAAAATTTTAACAAGATTAATCACTAGTATAGTTCATGCTTATCACTATAGTTGATAAAATCGAAATTTTGTATTTTTGTTTTTGCACATGTTTAGTCTGCATAACCTTCTCTGCATAGAACTTCCTCTGCATAGCCATCTTCTGCACATGTTTCCTCTACACAACCACCTCCACCTCTGCATAGCCACTTTGCCACCACCACTCGCTTGTTTAATATACATTGTGAGTTACATACTTTCATATTAGGAATCAGTTTGAAGTATGCAAGTTTTACAAATAATGGCCAAATGATTGACAATGTGAACGGATTTTTGAATCTTATGTATTATTGCTATGTTGTGTACATTGAAATGAAAACATGGATTTATCTTTTTCTTTATGCATTATACTTCATAATTATTTTTAATATATAATATGTTCATTTTTCCTATAAAAATATTATTCATATTGCAATGTATAATTATCACTAGTTATTTATATATGTATATCTCACTATTAACTTAACATACCTAATTAAAATAGAATTACTACCATAACAAGGCACTTTCATATATTTGAAACTATATATAAGTTTTTCTATGGTGATAATATTACTCATATTACAATATATAATTATCACTAGTTATTAAGATATGTATATCTCAATATTAACCTAACGTACTTAATTAGAATAAAACTATTATGATAACAAAGCACTTTCATATATTTGAAACTATCTGTACGTATGCGTCAACTGATTCTTTTAGAAAGGAATCTACTTGAGAATTTTTATATAAATCTTATTATGAAATTTAGTTTTTATTGTTCATTGCGTAAAGAAAGTTAATTGTTATATTTAGTTTTTATTTTTTCATACTTTATTTAATGATTATATATATATTTTATTGTTGTGAGGGAGGAACTAATTATGTGGAGCTTTTGTACTTCAGTACAATGAAATTCGTTGGCTAACGAAAATAGAAATATCATTATTAGCCATAAATATTATTTCGTACAAAGTTTTAAAATAAAGTCAGTGGTTCATGTGTTTTCTAGCACAAATAAACATATTCAGCTTAATACACAGGTTTTGGAGAAATATGAAATAAGGGAGTCAATATGAATTATGGCGATATGAATATGCAATATGAATTATGGCGATATAGACACGCTTATCCTAGAAAGAAGATGATGAAGAAATTCAAGTGAAATATTACTTTATTTCATTTAATTAAATACTGAAATATGTTTACAAACATAATCGAAATAAGATTAGCTTAGGAAGTTTATTTCTGAGAAGAAATCTGGCGGGGACATGTCTCTGAAATGTGTTACAATAAAACTTGAATGTCTATTTATTATTTATAAACAATGGAAAACCCTAAACATCCAAAAACTTAGTCTTAAAAGATGAAGCCCCAAAACTATGGTACATCAACTTCTTATATGAAGAAATTCAAGTGAAATGGCTAAACAAAAAAGTTTTTGCTCTAAGATTTTGTTGCAGCAAGTGCAGTTTTCCTATGTTGGAGCTCACTCTGATTGCCATTGATTTTCTGAACATAAGATTTACTTCCCCCATAGGTGCTCCGTCGTTGGTAGCACGAAATTCATGTTTTTCATGTGTAATGTGATTATAGTTGTGAATTTTTGGCAGTTGAGTCTCGGTAAGGTGTTTGAATGAGGGTCTCTACAGCTGTATGAATAATTTGCGAAGAACACAAAAGATCCATATTGATAACTTACCAATATCAAAAATAAAAAACTTTTTATTAAGGTAATTATGTCTCTGGTTTAATATATACAAAAATAGAAAAATATTTACAGAAAATTAGGAAATTATTTTTGAATTCAATGAAAATAAAAATATTAAATATTTTCCTGAAATTTTAGTTAAAATTGCTAAAAACACAAGAAATTAATGCGAATTCAATACACTTTAACTTGAGGTGAACGTTATAGTCCTACCAAACCAATAATAATATAGAATTAGAGAGTAACAAATTCCCCTCCTAACATTTTCACAATCAAATATTTTTTTACTGTAAAAAAAATAAATATAATAAATTAGACGCTTTATATAATAAACCAAAAATAAAAACAAAGTAGGACGTATTAAAAAAAGTTATATTATGTTATAGTCCTTGTTTGTGGTTAGGGACTACAATTATAGGTGAAAATCAACCATTGACTCCTTATTAATTTACCAAAATTTAAAATAATATTTAATAATTTATGAAAATTATTACATTAATCGTATTTACTTTAAAACATAAATCTATTTTTTATATTTATAAAAAAATTTCAAAATTAAATTTTTCATTTGTTGATAATATTGGTGATGGGACTTAATTTCTTTTATGTAATTTTTTTTTTTTTTTCAAAAATAATTGAATGATTTAAAAAGCAGAAAGGGGGAAATTCTTCTTGGTTTTTTTTTTTTAATATTTCATAATTGAATGTCTTTTTTTAATATTTCATAATTGAATGTCTGAAAATATAATTAAATTTCTAGGAATGTAGTTGAGGGTATGTTGTAAGTTCTTTAGAAGAGTAGTTTAGGAAGAAAAACCACAAAAAAATGTAGTCTATTATGCATGTTGCATGGATCCATTGTGTCATCCTCCAATGCCTACAAAAAGGAGCCATTGTGTCATCCTCGACCACCCACAAAACTTGATTTTTCAAATTGTAAGCATGGACACTGCCAATCACAATTTAATTTTGCTATATGAAGATAATGAAATTGTGTTATATGAAGAGACTTAGGAAAAGGATACTTGAAGAGACAAGAATAAAAAAATATAACAGAATAATGAATGAGGTGGCTCGACCAATATCACTTAGCATACCTTAATTTATGTTGGCACACCTCAGTTTCTATTTGAGAAATACTTTAAAATTCTCTTATTTCAACTAGTCATGGTTTCTACAACTTCAATGCATGATGCTTTTTTTTTACGTCTTTGGTTATCTTGACATTATTCTAATGATTTCCTATCTTAAATTCAATGAATATAAATTGAATATGAGTTATTTTCTCAAATTCAACAAATATAAATACTCATAGGTAAAATACTCACTAGTTGTTCGATATTGGGCATATGCTACTAGAAGTTAATGACCATGACCCATCATGTGTGATGCACAAACCCTAACCCACCATGTGTTATGCACAAAAGGAAGTTATATTTTGCACGCACAAACAAAAGATAGAAAAACTAAATTTATATTTAAACTTTCAATAATTATAATATGGAATTTATATTTTTTTTATTAATTCATGTAATGAATGCAACAAAGATCCAAAACAATAGCTAAGATAGAAAGATGCATGTCCATGCTCAACAAAAGAAACATTTTAATCCCTATATAAAACAAACAACTTTTATTAGTACCTTAGAAAAAGGGGTTGAAATTGGTAAAACACATCCTAGATAGAATGATCAATCTTTTGTCTAGAAACCAAATTCCCTAAAGTCACTCCCTTAATGCAGTTCTCATCCTTGGTCTAAAGGCTATGCCTAGTTTCAAGGACAACTGAGCGAATCTAGAGACATGAATTCTAAAAAACACATATTTTTCTATATAAGATGGTTACTTTGCAACTAATGGGAGTGTATGGATTTGAGTTGATTGTGTTGGTAATTTATTGAATTTCTTTTTCAAGTTGATCCTAGGGGATTTGTGTTGGTATTTAAGCCCGTAAATAATTATTTAAGGAAGAAAAATATGCAAAAAAAACAATAAATTGAATTCATACACAATTAGAGACAGAGTTTACGTGGTAAAACCATGAAAGTGTGTGAAGGAAACCTCCAGGAGGCAAGGGATTGGAATTCTTAATATTCAATGTCAACAATGACTCTCCAACAATACAACAGGTCTCTTAAATAACCATATTAAATAGGAAGACGATGTTACATAATTTTCTATTGTTACACACCTATTTGGATGGAACAACCTAATTTACTAAGATAATTACATTTATAACAATCTTTTAATTGTTGTCATTCTTAACAATTTTATCATCTACTAGTATAGACTCAAAAACCATAATGCACCCATCTTATTTACAATTGAATGAGTTGAATATATATATATATATATATATATAAGAGAGAGAGAGAGAGAGAGAGAGAGAGAATTCATGGAAATCCATAAAATTCAAGGTTCTTCGCATCTCAAACAAAACAATATTAAATAAAATGAAGCAATACCATTTACTAATTATAATTTTCAAGTGACACCATGCTATCATGACCTCCACCATGGTTTCAAGGTTTTATACTATTATGAAAGGAATGGAAACATTAATAGGAAATCAATGAGTAGGCTTGTCCCATTGAAATCATTATCAAAAGGTTTATAAAATAAATGTTCAAAGGAAACCAACAAAACGATGTGAGAGGTCAAAATAATTAGAAAGAGACTATACAATAAATGTTCAAAGGAAACCAACAAAACGATGTGAGAGATCAAAATAATTAGAAAGAGACTATTGTAGGATGCTTATATCTTTTTGGTAATATGCATTGATATTTAAATGAATCATTATTAAATTAGAATTTTTTTTCTCAAAGGTTTTCCTAAAATAAATGTACCTTAGATATTTGTGTAGAAAGTTTTAGTTTGGAAAATATTTTTTAAGAATAATTATCATTAAATTTGTTTTAGATTAAACAATTTTTGTGTTAATTACATTCTAGCTTTCTGTCAAATAGTCATGATGTTCCTAGATTGTATACTATTTAGATCTAAAAATACTAATAATAATAATCAATATTACAAAGCTACTTACCATTTAAAATATTAAATATATTTTAAATTAACAATAAGTTTTATTTTATATAATAATCATAATTACCACTAACTCCTTTTGGATTTTGAAGCTAGAAACATATTAGTTCTAAATAAACATCACCTTAAATTTCCATCATATTCCATCCCAAAAAAAACATTGAGTACTCTAATATATATGTGAACCCCCACTCTATAAGATGGAGTACAAGAAGCTTGAAGTTGCAACTATTATACTATCAACAATCCATCAAGAACTACTCTTTGCTAGATATATCCAACTTGTATTTGAATTAACAAATAATATAAATGTTAGCCTAATACCATACCAAGCTTGTGAAATATCCATTAATCCTTCTAAAAGCTTGTAGTTTGGGGTACCAAAATACGGTGTTGCAACTAGTGTGTTGTTCCGTGTAATGTAGTCCAATGCAGGACTCTATAACCATGTGCATGATGTAATGAAGAAAAAAATTACTTAGTTTCCCTTAATCAACAATCTTGGCATGACAGATGGAAATGTACGTCGAATTTTGATTCCCACAACTTGCAAGAATGGGGCCAATCAAATGGACACACGTGCAGAACTTGTCTTTGTCAGCACAGCACCGCCATCTTCCACCTGTCATGGCTAACGGTTGAGTTAAATTTTTAAATAATATTTTATTTATTTAAATTAAAAGTAGAGGATTGGACTAGATGTCAAACAATCCCATGTGCTTTTCCTTCGTAATGCATAACGTACAATATTCACTTTTAGAGTCTCCCCACAAGTTAGCACTGTCATGAGTTGTTTTAATGAAGAGAGTGAGTAATCCATGTGGTGTTATGAGCTATTTTAATGAAGAGAGTGGACTACATATTGAAGTTAATTTATTTAATGAATAGCATATGTTATGAGTTATTTTAATGAAGAGAGTGAGTAATCCATGTGGTGTTATGAACTATTTTAATGAAGAGAGAGTAATCCATGTGCTCGATGTTGGCAGAAGCATTGGGATTGTCCATTTTTAAGCCCAATTTTATTGTTAATGAGGTTAATGTTTGAATATGGATCCAAAGTTTATGCTTAAGTGTTGTTGCTCAAATAATCTCAACTAATTTTAATGCTTCTAAGTTCAAGGTCTTCAAGCAACTTTAATGCTTCTAAGCTCAAGGTTAAAAAGCAACACGTTCTCCACATGATCATGTCATACAATATTATATATAACATTTACTTATGCTTCTAAGTTCAAGGTCTTCAAGCAACTTTAATGCTTCTAAGCTCAAGGTCTTCCAGCAACACGTTCTCCACATGATCATGGCATACCATATTATATATAACCTTTACTTTAGCACCAAAATTTAAGATTGATTCGTACTATTAAACAAATCCCTTACAGTTATAGTGTTAAGAGGTATATAAATAATGGATGGAATATCTTATAAATGTAGTGATAACTGTGTTGGCAAGATCTTTGAGAAATCTTAAAGTGTAAAATCCTTCAAAATTGGCATTTATAGAGTTCATAGGAAATGACTTCGAAAATGAAAGGATATTTAAGCTCTCCCCCATATAAGCTATCTAGAGCATTTTTTTCCGAGGTTACAAAGTCTATTAAAGGGGTGGTGCATGCAACACCAATCAACTCTTTATTTATTTATGGAATGGAATGATTAGGGTGATTCATGATGAATGAATAGATGATTAAATATTGTTTGGATATGTATGACTAGGATTTGGGTTACACAATAGGGAGGTGAGGATGATTTCTATCAAGGTTGTGGACTCTTTTAGCTCAATTATCTAGTCTCACATGCAATGATTTTGATCAATATGGGTGCTTCATTTCATATATGACATCATGAAATTCTATAACATATAGTTTTGAGAACAACTTTTTGTTTTGAGGAATAAATTTTTCAATAGTATAAGTAACATGGGAGGGAATTCTGCCTTGCAATCCTACATGTCTAAGGTTATGATGTAATGGCCATGTAGTGATAACATATTACTTAAATTTTCAATTGATAATCTAGGTAATGTGGCAATGCGCCTCCTAATCTTACATATCCAAGCTTATGATGTGATGGCCATGTAGTGACAATGGATTGCTTATTGTTCACATAGACGCTCAAAGAGGCAAGAACTAGTTGCTTTGCAAATATCTCACTTTTTCTAAGACATTTTTGCTTGATTAATACTTTATCATAGGGTCATTTTAAGCTTTATATGTGCATTGTAATATATATATATAGTTTATAATATTTAAAATAGTTTAATGAAATTTAAAAATATAATAATTAGATAGTGAGTATTTATTAGATTCACTCATTGTTATAAATATATTTCATATAATGGATTTGTCCAATCAAAATCATTACTTTTATTTCATATGTACACATACACATACACATAGATAAATATAAATATTTTAAGAGCATGTGTTTCTTCCCAAGAGGTCACAAGTTCAAATCCGGAAAGGTTCAAAGTATGTACACCATCATAGAATTTAGTAGTCAAATCACTATGTGGAGGTGGGTCCCTTGTCCCACAAATAAACAATTCTCATAAACCAATTTAGTGTCTAGCTTAGTTGTGGCATTAAAATTAGATGATTACTATTATTATTATAAAAGGGAAAGTGACTTCTATTAAAAAATCTTTTTTTAAGAATTTAGACACATTAGTTATTTAGCACTACATGGTTTTGTACCATATATTTTTTCTTTTTATAGTTACTTACAAAATATTATTTTAATAATTTTACTTTTATTAAGGTGGTAAAATTTATTATAATTCATTCATTAATTCTAAGACCTTTTAAAATTTAATATAAAATAAATTTTAATTAAAAATTATAAAAATTATGCTATAATCTATTTTAATAATGGATTTATTAAAGGTTAATACTAGCAACAATCTCATAAGTAAAATTGGTTGATATATACGATAATCAACACCATTTTCAACCCTTCCAAAACATAATGGTATCGATATAACCACCTCCCAGCCCCTTGTGTCGTCTTGAGTTGTGGGAGTCTTACTCGTTTAACCTGATCTCCAAGGTCTATTATGAAGATGGGGTTATGAAAAGCCTCATTTCTAAAAGTCTTCAAATATTTAAAAAAAAAGACACACTTTCGTTAAGCTCATCGAGAGTTTTCCTGCAATATAATTTTTTCCTCAATCCAAGTCTTGGATTGAAATTTATGCCCATTAAGAGTTTGGCCCATTAAAAGGGTCATGTCATCACTAGGACACCACATGGCACCCACGTGGATTCCACCTAGCCTTTGTGGCACTGTGATGCCATCACCATGTGGGATTTATATGGTACCCACACCATGGAAAATTAGTCACTCATAGCATTACAATGTTTCTATGAGAAATGGTCAGAGGTTGTTAGTCCCTGACCAAAGTGGGGATCCACCTAACCCATGTCATCTTGGGTCAGGTTTGTAGACCTTTCCCTCCACTTATCACTTCAAATAACCTGGTGACTAAAAGGCTCGAGTGCTAAGTGGGTCCACCCCAACACAAATCACACTAGCTTGAGTCCCACCAGACTCACTCTTTGTTCAAATCCTTTGGGAAACTAATGGATTGAAGGCTCGAAGGCCCAATGGGGTCCTCCCTGGCACACATCCTACTAGTGTGGGTTTCACCGACCTAGCTCATGCACACATATTTTGTGACCAATGGTTGGTAGCCAATATTATCCCATCAGCCTCAACCTCTCCACATATAGCTTATTGCAATTTATGTAGGGTTCTGAAATCCTAGCACAATCAACATGTCACAACTTTGATGGGGAAAGATTCCACAATTAGTGCTTTGATTTTGGGCCCTTCTTATATGTATATATGTATATAAACAAACCACTCCACTCCACTAGTCCTCGTGGCCATTATAAAACCAAGTCACTAGGTTTATAAAACAAAAATGGTGGTTGGCCCTTGCCCAACTCCCTAGACATTATGGCCCAAGGTCCTGAAGCATTGAATCTCAAATTTTTTCTATGAATGGTAACAAGGGTGGGGGCCCTAAAATACACTAGTTTTATAAATAATAAAATGGGTGTGGCCCAAACACCAAATTTACACAGGATTGAAATGTTACACAAGGAAAATTACACCAATTACTCCAAATCTATTGGCCTCTGGCAAGATGGTTAAACACATTCATAGGCATCTGATTTATCACTTAATAAAACATGAAATACATAAGTTTATAATTCAATTATAGACATAATGATAGAAAACACGGTCCAAATTGACTAAGCACAAAAATGTATGCTCTGATAAAACATAATGTTAAATAGCACAGTCTAAGGTAATTGAGCATAATCATGTAGGTTTACATCCCAATCATGAACTAAATCATTTAACAATATAGTCCATTATTTCATTACAGCCAAATACATACAAGATATATTTCTAATCATGATCATAATAATGAACTTCACAATTCAGGAAAACATTCACATTCATAAACACATAAAATATTGAACCAATCATAAATATAACAAGAAACATCACAATCCATACTTCAAATATGCATAGGAAATTTATACTCCTATGTGTGTTTTAATATGGATGGATATTGAAGGAGGGACTTCAACTCTCCACCCAGCCATAGGCCAACTACACCACAATTGTCTTATAACTAACCACCCCTAAGCTAGATCCAATGTCTAAGGGGATATTTTCTTAGGGAAAATCACACCAAAGGTTAGGTTAAACACTTAGGAGATGGCATCCATTGTCTAGGTAATTTATCAACTTCCCTCTAGTACAAAGCACCATCATGACCCACTCTTCCTTTGGATTTCATTCACAAGGATTCACTCAAGATCCAAATGGGATATCACTCATTCCAAGAGTTGGAATCCATTATACAAGTGGTTTATCAGCTATCTTTTCATAGCAAGCACCATAGTGGTTTTTCATTCACTGTCTAAGTGTTTTATTAGCTACTCAACAAGAACCACATGGACCCAAATTTCCTTGTCTAGGTGATTTATCAGTTATATAGCAAGCACCATAGTGTTTTAGTCATCCATTATGCCCTCCATTGACCACACATGAATAGACCCACTCTCTAGTGGCCTCACATAGTTCACAATGGATATACCTAAATTCCCAGGGATCCAATTCATGCACAGATCTTAGCAATTAGATCCAATATTGATCCTCCTTCTTCTTTCATTGGTCTACTAATTCCATGTGCTCCAATATCATCTTTAAGTTCCCTCATTCTTCGTGAGATAGAGAGAGAACCATTCACCAACAAAGAAAGAACCCATACCCCTCAAGAGCCCTTCAATTGTGTGTTTTTCTTTCTCTTCTCCAATGTTCTCCCTCAAGAGCCCTTAAGTTGTGTGTTATTCTTTCTCTTCTCAAATGTTGTCTATGTCTCTCTCATCCTAGGTTCTCCTTGATCCATGATGGGAAATGGGTATGGTAATTATCTTGTGTCCCCACCACCCTAATCATATCTCATCAATTCGTAATAGGGGGTGGTTCAATTGGCTTGCAATGTATTCAAAAATTAAATTCAGACTACTTCTTCATGTTTTCAAGGCATGCAAGCTAGTTGTCCATTAAATAGTGGATCAATAAGTCATCCCTCCTTTAACCAGGCATCATAGAGTTTAATTTCCTATATTTACAATCATATTGTCTTGACCAGCCAT
Organism: Pinus taeda; assembly: GCA_000404065.3. NCBI lineage: Eukaryota > Viridiplantae > Streptophyta > Pinopsida > Pinales > Pinaceae > Pinus > Pinus taeda. The sequence continues at coordinate 274,889 of APFE030463152.1, read as the reverse complement.
GGCTCCCATGATGGCACTAAACAATCATATTTACAAATATGGGGGTAAAAAAAAGGGATTTAACAGACCATGCCCCATTAAAGGAATATTATCCTTAGTGTTCTATAAACAAAACAAAAATATTGAGCTTTATAATTGAAACTCTTTATATCCATCCATACATTAAACAAAAATGGGTAGAGCTCCCTCATTTTGTCTTCAAATTCCTAGGTTTCTTCATCAGGTCCAAAGTGCTTAAATTGCACTTTGACCTTCTTTATTACTCAATTCTAGAGCATATACTATATCCAATCTAGGATGCATAGTGGTTTGGATTGGAATTCCTCCTGTAATTCCACATGTATCGCATACCAATCAAACACATGATTAGTGTCATGTATATACCTTTAAATAAAATAAATATGAAATACATCGTATGCTTTCATTGTGGGTGGCAAGGCTAGACTATAAGTACTAATCCCACTCTTTCCAAAATCTGAAGTGGTCCATAAAATTTGGGTGTTAATTTATGACATGATCCCACTTTCAATGAGCTCTTCCTTATCTAGATGCATACATATACATTTTCTCCCATTTGGAATTATTTATGGATTATTTGTTGGCTTGCATAACTTTTTTTCCTAACTTGGGTTGCTTTCAATTTTTACCTAATATTAATCACTTCTTGCTCCATTTCTCTCAAAATGTCAGGTCCTAACACCTCTCTATTTATTGGGTCATCCCAACTAATTGGAGTGTTTCATTTTCTTCCACAATTCCTTAAAAGTGCTCATCTTTAGTGAATCTTGGTACCCATTGTTGTATGCAAATTCAACTATTGGAAATAATGTTTCCCACCTCTTTGGTTGATGCATGACATTCATCCTTAGCATGTATTTAAAAAAAATATATATATATCCTTTCTATTTGATCATATGTCTAAGGATTATATGCTATGCTAAAAGCTAGCCAAGTCATGAAGCCAACAAACAATGCTTTCCAAAAAATTTAGGTAAAATTGGCATCCTGATCTGAAATAATATTCTTGGGTATGTCATGCAATCTCAATCTTTATTTCATAAAAATATGATCTATGTCAATAGTTTTTTTGGTGGACTTAACATCTATAAAGTGAGTTTCCTTGATTAATTTCTCCACTACCACCATAATGGCACCATCCTATTTGGATGTCTTTGGAAATCCTATGATGAAGTCCATGGATATGAATTCCCACTTTCACTTAGTAATTGGAATTGCCTATAATAATCCTATTGGGTGCATGCATTCTACTTTGGCTTGCTAACATTCCAAGCACCTAGTAATATATTCAATTATCTCCTTCTGCATTTCTAGGCAATAATACAATTTCTTTGAGCTTCTTCAAGTTGGTTACACCGATTACACACCATTTATCTACAAATAGAAATAGACCATCATTAGTGAGCTTGTAATTCTTGATTCTTGTTCCTTATAGTTCCTACTGTAAGCATTTCTTCACATACTAGATATTTTTTCATCATGTGGAATTGCCTCTTTGATCCCTTCTTTGGTGTCAATTTCACAAGTGATAATGGCTTGTTACACAATATTTTTTCACGCCTTCTACACTTCCCTGTGACATGCCTTGAAGTGCCCGAAACATCACCATTATACAGTATACTCATCCATGTATATAGTTCAGATCCCTCCTTTAACTTTGCTTGGAAAATATATGGAGCTTTCCCTGAAGAAATAGCTCTTAAAACCCTAAAATGAGGGTTAGCGCTCTTATGAAGCTCAAAACCGTGATGATCGCCTATTGCACCATGTTAAGACAGCGATGGCATCGATATGTTCCCTTTCATACTCACGATGGTCTCAAAAAGGAAGTTTTCCCAAAGAGGATGAGAAGCTTTGTGATCTAGAAGCTTCCAAAGCAGCGAGATTGAGGTGGTTTCACATAGATGAGGTCGAATCCTCTTAATTTGACCTCTTGGTCTCATCCCTATGAGCTACCTCCTTGAGATGTAGGCCTAATCCTATATTTGGAGGAGTCCTAACTCCCTCTCCCATCCTATAAATCCCTCCTCAACATTCCCAAATGGTTCATCTATGTCCATTTGCACCCCTATGTTAAGCTTGTGCTTAGAGGCTATTCATTAGACTTGGAGAAGGAGTGTTTGGAGACTTTCTTGGTTTGGACTTGGATTACCATTCTAGGAGAGCCTTTCAACATCAAGGCTATGGTTGTAAGCTTCCCTTTATTCTTTAAATAATAATACAACTGCTGGTTCATCTTCCCAAAATATATATGTTCATGTATGTATTGGCTTGGCATTCCTTGATAAGCTAAGTAGGTTATTATTGGATTTCTATTGCTTTTCGCATGCTTTGTTGTCTCTTGATCACTTGTGCAGGTACATAAGTGCTGAAAGAAGTAGGAACAAGTTCGTGACACAAGCGGTTCGAGGATCTCAACAAAGGAAATCAGAATAGCATTAGAGCAAGGTAGGCCATCTCTCTTGTTTTACTTTTCAATTATAATATAGGAATATCTCTTGTTGATTGTCACTTTTATTGCTAGACCCACTCATTGGGCTATAGGGATAATCTATGTCTACAGAGAGGATTAACCTTGTCAACATGGCTATGAAGTGATGTACTTTTAAACTTCTACTAATTGGATTTTCTACCCAATTTTGTTGCCCTTAATATGCACAATCTCAAAATCAAATTCACTAATCAAAGCCAACCATTTGGCTTGTCTAACATTTAAATTATTCTAATAAAACAAGTATCTCAACCCTCCATGATCAAACATCAACACAAACCTCCTCCCAAGAAATGTAACCACCTCCCGCCCCCTTGGGCCATCTTGGGTTATGGGAGTGTTACTCGTTTGACCCAATATCTAATTTTTGTTATGAAGATGGGTTTATGACAACCTCATTTCTCAAAGTATTCAAGTATTAAAATAAATTCCACCCTTGTGTTTAGCTTGTCAGTATCATTTTAGCAATATAATTTTTTCGTAGATCCAAGTACCAAATTGAAATTTATGCCCGATAGAAGTTTGGTCCATTAAAAAAGGCCATATCATCACTAGGACACCATGTGTCACACATGTAGTCTCTACCCATCCCTCGTAGCACTGCCATGCCATCACTATGTGGGTTCATAGGGTACTCACGCCATGCTATATTGGTCAAATAGAAAATTGAAATGTTTCTATGAGAAATGGTTGAAGGCCACTAGCTTTTAAATTAAGTGTGGCTCCACCTAACCCATGTCATCTTCGGTCAAGTTCGTAGACCTTGTTCTCTACTTATAAATTTAGAGAACCTAATGGCCTAAAGGCATGAGGGCTTGATGGGTCTACCCTAACACACATCATCTCAGCCTAGGTCTATTAGTGTTGTTTCTTACTCAACTCTATTGAAAGTTGGTAGCTTAAAGGCCCAAGAGTCGAATGAGGCCCTCCTGGCACACGTCACATCAACCCAAGTTCCATTGGCCTCACTCATTACACAACTCCTTTGGGAAATTGGTGGCCTAAAGGACTGAAGCTCCAATGGGGCCCTTTGTCACACACATCCTGCTATATCAAGTTACATTAGCCTCACCCATGCAAATAAATTTTATGGCAGATGGTTGATGTCGATATTGGTTGATCAACTATGGCCTCTCCAAAAATAGGTTCATTCAATCCACCCAGGGGTCTGACAACCATCTACATGTCATAGTTCTGATGGGACAAGGTTTTTCCATTGTTCCTTTGATGTCAGTCCATTCTTATATGAATATATGTATATAAGTTGTTGGGTCCCTATAATACTAGTGATTACACCATTACTATTGTACTTGTATCCCTTATTAATAGTGTTGTGCCCCTATTGTCCCCATATTGTTATTATTGTGCCCCATAGAATCCCTCTATTGTTATTTTTGTGGCTTTATATTATTATTGTTAGGTCGGCTGGGTTATATTGTGACTCCTTAGACTCCTATATATAGAAAGGAGTTTTTGTCATTTGAACCATCCAATAATTGTTCATTTATGTAATGTAAAGGAGGTTTCCCCCTCGAAGAGGCTGAATTCTAAAGCATTGATCTATCTTTTCTATTCTTGAGCTAGTTTCATAACATTTGGTATCAGAGCTTTGGATTCTACGGTTTTGTTGCTCCAAATAGGTCATCGTGGAATTTTTTCTATAAATTTTTTTTCTGCGATGTTTCAGAAGCTAAAAAAAAAACCATTTGAGAAGACATCGCACTGAACCTCGAGTCCGAATTTCAGAGCTTTTCGTGTTATATTTATAGAGATATGATCTGAGGAAGTTGGTCTTTTTGGAAACTCCTGAATTACATTCCAAACAGGTGACCTGGGGAAAATCGTCATAACTTTCTCTCTGAGCATCAGATTGAAATTGCATAAGAAGGTACAGAAAGAGGACAAACTGTGGTTTCTCCTATATATTTTTTAGAGCCAAAGGTCAAAACAGTGACTCGTGGCACATCGTACAAGTTCGCTCTACTGAACTAGTCCATAATCAGGTTACTGTGGGAGATTTCGCATAGCACTTCCTTGGAGAATCCAATTTGGATCAGAATGGTGGCATTGGAAAGAGGACACAAAGGGCTACTACAGGTCACAATTTTAAAACTGGATGATTTGAAAGTACAGAGATACATCAAAGACGATATCAAGCTCCTACAAAGTGATAAAAGGTGTGTAGATTTTTTTAAATTTTTGCTTAAGCTTGGTTTGAAAATTTATTTTGAAGGAATTCAAAGGGCATAGTAGAGCATTATTATCGGTAATGATGCCTCGAGGAAAGAAAATGCAAACACCTAGTAAGCAACCTGAAAGCTCTAGCATGACGCATGAAGAAGAGGAAGAAATGCTACATGATATATCAAAATTAAAAGACCAAGTGCAACAAATATCGCTCTCACAAAAGCTAACAGAAGCTAAGATAAATGGCATGGAATCTAAGATAAAGGGCATGGAAGCTAAGATGGATGATTTGAAGATAGATTTGAAGAGAGACATGGTAGATTTGAAGATGGGCATGGTAGATTTGAAGACAGATTTGACAAATTTTCTACAAGAAATACTTACTAATGGTGAAAAGGTAGTAAAGGAAACTCATGATGCGAACAAAAGA